>JAABNX020000045.1:6914148-6936969 GCA_015163995.2 Mormyrus lacerda | reverse complement strand
CTGCCGGCTACATGCACCCCCCCCCCCCTCAACATTTTAGAAACATACCGGCCTGACAGGAAGTTCCAGTCTTTGGCTGTCGGTATCCACTCTGGGAAGACCCAGGAAGAGTGATGCTCCTCACGGCTGTACGGGAGACGACGCACACGGACACAAGCACACAGACACGCCTGGTTCACGTCTATGCTGACGGCCCATTTTCAAATTTACCCACACGTCCCTTCGCGATCACGAGGGATGCACGATATGTTCAAGAGGCTCTACTTAACGTCTTCATGCAATTCTGGGGTCTGTTTGACCTGTTGAACAACTGCTGACATTCAGAGAAGAGCAGCCTCACAAAATGATAATATGGTAGCAAAGGGAAATCGAGGCTTACAATTCCTTGGTGGCAGCGGTGCAGGACCAGATCGGGCCCATTATGCTATTGGGTAAACCGTTGGCAGCCCAGCCTGGGTATTTGCCCTTAACCTGGGGGGAAAAAAAATGTGTTCAGTTAAGTTTACAAATTTTACAAGTTAAAAAAAATACGAAGATACAGACTAGTGGCTGAGGACATGGTTATGGCTGAAGGAGGGGTGACAGGTATTGAAAGAACAATCCTGATGTTTGCCTCGATGCTTAAGCTAATAGTATCCAACTGGAAATTAAGCGCAACACACCCTCTACAATCCATAGTGGTTGAGGAAACAGATTCAACACAGGTAGGAAATGACTGCAGTAGCTTCAAGTTACCCGTTTAACTATATGCTTCCATTCACACAAAACATCCCATAATGCACTTGGGTAGGTCTGGCATTAATTAAAACACATTTTCTAACACCACTTCTGCTTTGAAGGAACATGAGTTTATGAAATGTCAACTTTGGGATTTTTTTCGTAACATCGTCCCCTCTTTATTGGTGTGTTTATGATGGTTACTGGATCACATGACTGTCCGTTTTTTCAGTGTAGGATGCACAAGGAGGAACAACATCAAGACAGAATTTTTCTGAGGCATGAACCAGCAACCTTCTGGTCACAAATGTGGGTTTTTACACACTAGGATATGCAATAGCCCAGGCAGCACTCACGGACTGGCATGGGGCCCTTGGCCGGAGATCACGGTCTTCTTCATCCAAGCCCAGGGAGTCATCCTCGCTGGGTTCCCCTTCACTCTCTGCCTCCTCCCTAATCTCTGGGACGAAGTCAGCATCCGCAGTGGCGTCATCGCTGTCCTGGTCCGAGCCTCTCCTCTTCCGCTTCCTGACCTTGCCAGGCTTCTGGGTCGGGTGTGCAGTGACCTTCTCCTTCTCAGGCTGGCTCTCCGTTTGGGCGGACTTCCCATGGTGACTACTCAACTCCTCCACTAGGGCCTGGAGGTATTTCCTGGCCCTGCAATGCACCACTGACATTGAGCTGCTGGATCAACAAGCATCTCACCAACTTCAACACCTCGTCAGAAACACTAAACCTATCACCTCGCCAAAAAACACAACCTTCTGCCACATTTACAAAATCACAGACTGAACACTCAAGTCATCAGTGTGTCTGAATATCCCCATGACAAAAGGCATATATTTCCTCACCGTAACTCCTTCCACTTCCTTCCAGTTCTGATGCGCAAACATTTTAGATAAATTTCACAAATGTACACAACCAGTGAATGTAGCTTCCTGACAAAGCAGTGCAGCCGATGGATCATGCTATTGAAGGTTGCTGGTTCAAATCCCAGAAGTGAACCTAATCCGTAAATAGCCAGAAGTGGTGTCGTTTACCTGGCAGATTACTTAACCTCTAGGTCAGAGCTTAGATGCAGCCCTAATTTAACACACCTGATACAGATGACCAGGCCCTTCACAAGCATCTCAGTATCACAGCCAAGTGTGTTAATATTAACGGCTAACCTCTGCAGGGTGCTAGATCTCCAGGAGCAGGAATGAGCAGCCCTGCTCTAGGTGCTTGTGTAGCATGTATGCGGCTGAATAAGAGGGTAAGACGAGCACACACACTCATGCATGCTGTGTCGTGACAGATATGTACGTGGTTCCCAGAGGGTGCAGGGATTCTCTTACACAGTAGCCGCCCTTCTCTTGGGTCTGCCGCTCGGAGTCATCTCCAGATCCTCCAAGGGTGTGTCCTCGGTGGAAATGCCGGCCTCCTGTTGCTCTCGCTCCTTCTCCAGAGCCATGGCCAGCAGCTCCACTTTCGACTTCCTCCCTCTCTTCTTCTGGATTTTTGGGGTCAGCTCCTCATTCTTCTCTGAAATACTGAGTGGCGGTGTGGAGGGCACGGAACTGGCGGGCAACTTGGCAGGTTCAGGGTGCTTGCGCGGCCGGCCCACCCTTCTCCGAACGCGGTTATTTGGGGTGTGAGTGTTGGAAGACTCAGACGGTGACTGGGTGCTGTCCAACGTCTGACCTGTTCGGGGCGCAGAAATAACTAAAAGTTGTTAGATCAACAAGCACTCACAACAAACACAAATGGAGAATTTGAACGTTTGCATTTTTTCGTTGCGTTTACCATGGTATGTATTTGTTTGTTTATAAATATATTTCTATTACTTACCAATGAGCTCTCATTACATTGCCTGCATCTACTGCTTTATGCTGCAATGTTTTTGCATTTGATAAAGACCTTGATTTGATTGTGATAACTACTGTCTCACATAAGAGTCAAGATTCAAGAGTTTTGATCGTCACATGCAGTGACTCTGCAGTGTCACCCTGAGTGTGCAGGAGTGAAGCAAGAAAATTGTCCAATGACGGCTCACATTCAGATTCTTCAAATGAAGCAGTACATGTGCATTACGGTGTCTATCTTCTGGTAGATCACTCACAAATACTCACCAGTGTCGCGTGCCTCATCTCCATTCTTCACGCCTCCAGGGGCCCCAGAACCATTGTCCCCCAGCAGCTCTGTGTCATTCTGCACATGGCTTTGTGACCGCTCTTGGCTTCCAGTCTGATCCTGACACACACCTTGGACATCTTCACCCTGCCTGCCCTCTTCCTGGATAGCAGATGCCATCCCCGGCCCGGATCGGTCCTGTCCGTTATCACTGCTGCGCTTCAGAAACGGGATGGGGATCCTCACTGACGAGAATAGCATAGTGAATGCCATGACTCACTGTACAGCTCACGGTTTTAGTTAGCACAACCAAGCGATGAAAGTTTCTCTGAAGTTTAAGATGTGCACATACTTCACTATACAGCAACCCGCATCTCAACGCACGCTGATTTCATCATGCCTAATTCAATAATTTCCACAAGCGCGTATTTACTTTAAAGCGAACACATAACAACGTGGCAGGCATGCATCGCAGAAGCAAATATTCCTCAGTTTTTGGGAGAAAAAATAGACGTAAATTACCAAGATAAATCAAGAGTTTGTGATGCCATGTGCAGTGATGTTTGACTAGCTTGCGTTTGCGTCTAGTTAGAGATCTGCACGGGCAAACCATGATGCACCTTGCTAAGCAGCTAGCCGGACACTTGCTCTGAAATATTTTTTTACGCCAACGGTAAATGCTGACTCGGTAATATGATAAAAGACGTAAAGCGGAGCTGCTAGTCTATCCGAAAAGCATGTACGCCGAAGGGGGATACTGCCCGGGGCAGCGTTTTAGAAACCGGCTGGCCGCTTCCAGGCTGGCCGGTCCTCCGTTCTGGGTAGGCTGCATCTCGGTCGGTCGTATTTCATTAAGCGACTGGTCAAGTGGCGTTAGCCGAAGGCTCCGCACGAAAGACCTCCGCCGAAAGTGGCTGTTCATGTTCGCGGACCCGGTGGCTCAGCGTATAGAGCCCCGCTCCGGTCCACCGCCGACGCGGCCTGCCGCTTCGGCGTAACTCGTTTCGAAACCCCGGGCTTAGATTCGCCACGAAAGACGCGGGTTTCTTCATAAAAACCCGCACAACGAGCCAAACAAGTGAAATACGCCGCACGCCAGAATCTTTGAAGGCACGTACCAATAATTATTCCGGCAAGACGGTAGAGAAACAGCGAGTGACGTCCAGTATTAGACGCCCTAAACTACACTAGTAAACTAGTAGCGTCCGCGCGTCCATATTTTTCTGTGAGATTTGACCTGTTCGCTGCTGCCCCCTGCGTCACAAACCTGACAGTGCAGCAACGCTTTGTCTGTAATTCACCGCTTCACCGCAGGTAGGGCCTAAAGAGGGCACGTCGTCGGGCACAGAAATTTACCGAAAACATGCAGGAGTATCGCACCTTTTTCTAGAATTTGTCAGTCTAATATCCCCTAGGTATACATTTAGCCTTGGCGCAATGGCTGGGTCCAAATCGCAGTTAAAGTTTGCTTTCTAACGCTGAGTATACATTAATAAATGTATAAATAAATAGAGATATGGAGAATGTCACAGAGTTTGCATGCTCTCCCCATGTTATGTGGGTTTCTTCTGGTTAGTTTGTGTATGTGTGTGCACGCCCTGAAATAGACTAGCTTCTCATCCACTATTTACCCCAGCCATGTTCCGTAGGACAGGACCTCAGCCAAGATAAACAGAAGATAGAAGGACAAAGCATATGAGATGGGGATCAGTCAGTTATATGGAAAATGCTTTATAATTCTTGATAACTTTATAACCTTGTGATTATGAAGAGTATCAGATAAATGTGAAGTAAGCCACCTTAAGCGACTTAACTAGGCTAATGCAAATTGTTAGAGCCATAACTGATGTCTAAGGACTGTATATTCACAGGAGGAAACCACCGATGTATCTTTCATATTAGAAGAGCAAAAAAAAAAAATCTTAAACTACTTTGAATGTTTAAAAGCAAAATCTTTAAAATACTTACTATACTGTAGCTGCTACTACATCTGTACTATGTCTATTTCTGTATAGTAATAGAATTACTTACTAAATACACTCCTGAAAAAAATACCATGGACCAAAGGTTAAAGTTGAAAATTTGGGGTGGCCCATTTTTTGGCGTAGATATTTTCAGAAATGCCCATCTCTTTCTCATCTACGGCCATCCTAACAAAAGAAAATAGGTTAAAGTCCTGAGATTTGAATTGGAAAACTCCAACCCCAGCAGTTCACCCAATATCCTACAAACATTTACTAACCATGCTTGTATATGAACTGACCACTGTCACACTGTGGGACACTGTGCTCTCCTACAGCATCCATCTAACTATGGTGTAGGTTTGATTGACCATTGAACATTTCATTAGGAAATATTGAACAGTGACAAATAAGAGATAACACTAAAAAACCCAATAATGCCAAATAGTAGTGTTTACATGTACATTTAATTCAAGGTGTTAATCATCCATTTCCTTTACCTAGAAAATGTAACAGTAGAGAGCTTTTGAATAATACAAAATAATACAAATCAATACAAGTGCAATACAAGCAATTCAAGTAGTGTATCTAATCAAAAACAATCTAATTGTTTAAGGATAAGAGAAGCCACAACAAGGAAAATATAATTCCTTAAAAGAATAACTTTTTAGAAAATAAAACAGTCAAGCATGGCAATACGCTATGAGCATAGTCTTAAAAACTGGCATATCACACGGGGGAAAAAAAACTCACTGAATCAAGTGTAGCAACAGTGACTTTTCCTTCATACGGAAGGTCAAGCAGTAAAGTCCAAGTTAAAAGTGCATACATCTTCCTTTGGTTACCCTAATTAACTGCTATATATATATATACATACACGATCCTTAAAAAAAAGTTTTAAAAAATTTAACACAGTAACATTAAAACAATACAGCACTTTTCAAATGAGCATACAACAAGATAACGATGTAAAATTATTTTAGAAAGAAATATATAATTTTGAATTGATATATTTGAACATATGGTTACGTTAAAAGCTGTGATTATTAAATCTGACTTGCTGGATTGATCCACAATAGCTACCTTAGTAATGTCTATATAAACAGTAACAGCTACCTTATAACAGATTAGAAAAGCATAAATATCTTCATTTTGAAGCATATACTTTAACATAAATACACAAATATTACAAACTAAATCAAATATCATAACTCCATTATGCGTTAATATGCTCCACAATCCAACAGACAAACAAAGTAAAATAATTTTGCATGCTATTGTAATACACTGTATATACAGAAAAGAAACCAACTAACATAGCCTGTGATGTGGTCGTGGGGGGGGGGGGGGGGTACAAAATGTTTAAATGGCTGGAAACCTAAGCTTGGTTCTGGCTAAATGAAAAGGTTACAAGTGGAAGACAATAAAGAAATTTTCAACATTGTTTGGTTTTGCATTCACTTCTTATTCAGCTGGGATATTAAACCATTTTCAATGTGAGTCACCTGCAGAATAATGAACAATTTTTCATAACTGTCTTACACATAAAGGCAATAAATGTTATTTAGGGCTCTCCTTGATGACTTTGGTAATCAATTCAAGAAAATCAGGGGCTCATCTAACCGAATACTCGGTTTGTCGTTTACAGTGACACCCTTTTTTGCTGTAGTCTTGGCAATCATGCTCATGTCCTCAGTCTTTTGGTACATGTAGGATATTCTGTCCATATAGCCAATCACTCAAATGGTCAGTCTTGGCCAGGGATGAGCTGATTATTGAAATTACCGGGAAAATTCATGGTGGGCCACAGAAAATATTCAATGAGAATGAAATACCCATGGTCTGGGGATAATTTAGATATCAATTTCATGTTAGAACTGCTTAATTGAATGATATATTCTGCATATATATTGTACTATACATTTCATTTAAATTGGCGGCCCAAAATCATATATACTAATGTTTACACAACTGATGCGTTAGAAGAAACAATTTAAACTACCTAGATGAGAAATATGTATGGGATTTTCAATTTTATTTTTCAACTACCGTCCTATAGACAGACATGTCAAAATATGATGAAACTTCCATATTGTAATACCCAGAATTTGCAACAGATAATAAATAGTGAGCTTAGTTGTTACCGTGGTATTAAGCAGCACCTTAAAAGTGACACTGACAAAGGGACCTTATCAGCCTTTAGGAGTCAGAATATCCAGGATGTAGTTCCCACAGTGACCTGTGGGTGGAGTTAGGAGGTGCTCTTGGCCTGTTTGGCAGCATTGGATTGGGCCACAGGCCTCTTCAAGGCCCACTTGTCAACCTTGGGGGGCTCAGGCTCGTCGGCCTCAGACTCACTGCTGGAGCTGCTGGAGCTGGAGCTACTGCTGGGGCTGTCACTCCCGCTGAAGTCGTAGCAGTCCTTCTCCCGGCCACCCGGCGCCTCCTTTGACTTCCGCTCTCCCTCCATGGTTCCCAGGGTTGCCTTCACACTGGACACAGGGCCGGCTTTGGCCTTCCTATCCGGCCAGCCCTTGGGTTCTGGGGTGAACCTCAGGGACGGGTTCTGTTCCGCACTGGCTTTCACACGATCCCCCTTGGGTTTCCTCTTCAGGAGCTTCTCAAAGCTCTTAGAGGGTTTAGAACTTACAATGAACCAGTCCTGATATGAGCAGAAACATAAAATATCTAAATATTCCCCGGTGGGTTATTGGTTCAATGTTTAAGGCTGGAATCACGTTACTACAGGCTATTCACTACAAGCTATTCGCTAGTACTGCTGATAACCGGTTACGTGGTGAACACTAATCGCTCAGCTAGTTTCTTGGTCATCTTTGACATTGTTGAAACCCCAGCACAAAAGTATTCTGGATAAAAGAAATATCCTTATTACAGTACTGTGCAAAATTTTGAGGCAGTCAAAGAAAATTATGTTTATAAATGATCTTCATATTGATTTGAAACTATGATATTATGTCTAGCAAAGTGTGTCATCCTAGCCGTTTCAGATCTTGTCTGATAGTCACTCCAGAATTTGCGGTAACTGTCCAATATACTCATGCATTACTTGACCAGGCCACTGGCAAGCCACAATTGGCTAAGAAATGCTTCATCGAATTATTTAACTAATTAAGTGAGCTGGTGGTGGGAATGTACATGGAATGGCCGAGGTGCCCCTGTGCACTGAGGAGAGGTTTGAGAACTGAAGTGACGTTCATCTAGCCATCATCAGATACCAGGAACTTTTTTGAGAGCGGGTAACGGTTTCACCTGAATTTCTGAGTCATGCTTTTTCATGGAATTTCTATACATCACTTACCTGGGAATGGATGGAGTTGATATGATATTTCACCCCACTCTCTGAGCTGAATTCTTTCTCGCATATCAAACATTTGTACTTCCCTGCCTCAAAGTCCCCCTGGACAAAGGAAACCAATAGCAATTCAAGTTCAATACCCTCAAGGGTCTGCCAGTTGTACTCTAGGTCAAATCCTAGAATGATACAGAATGCTGAACTACCCCAGTAATAAAACTATTTAAAAAAAATATCTGATTATGATGCAAATATACCCTGGTGCATTTTCCAAACCTTAAAATGAAAATGGATAATCTGACTTTTTGGATCGGGGCATTCATTGAGGAAGACGGTGCTGTTAAAATGTACAGGGCAATTATGCAGATGTTTGAAAGCACGGTACCCTTGAGCAGAGTCCAAGATGAGCTTTCAGTCCAGACACACTGGAGTAGACGGAGTCACAGCCCTGGAAGAGACCATAAAGTTGTTGCAGGATGCACACATGAATGATCCCACCAAAACAGCCTCCTGACAGTCTCTCCCTGTTCAAACCCAGCAGCTGCCTGACCTGGTTTGGACACTGCACTCTGTGTTGGAGCTTAACTTCATTCTTCCACTTGCGGAGAACTTCCTGACTGAAAGCAGGTAGCCCAGGTCGTGCATACTTGAGCTAAGGATTCCAGGGAATAGAAACGTGGCCATGTGCTTAAAACCAAGGTTTCGAAACTTAGGCCTACAAGGCTGCAGTTAGCTGCTCAGCAGGCCTGTTCTACCTTCTTGTCATCTGGGACCAGGTCCTGCTGCACCTTCCTCTTGGGCCACTCCTTGAGTAACTCCTCACTGGCAATCTCCTGCAGGTGGAAGATGGCTACCTGGGCAGATACCCTCTTCAACCTCCCACTAGGGGTCCTTTCCGGGTCCAGTTCCTGTTTTGGTGGTATCTTTTCATCATCCTGGGCCTTCAGTGGGCTCTGCAGAAACACACAACTACTACTAGACTCTAGTCCATGAGGACACTTGCTGAGGATTTTTGAGTTGCTTGTCCTGGTAGCAACCAAAATCACAGACAAACACGACGTTATGGAAACAAAGATTCTAACCAGGCAAGCAAGCATGCAAGCAACCAACAACTAACCAGCCAACAACGTAAACATCTTTCAGTGAACACGAGCCACGTTCCCTAGGAGTGGGAGCCGGTGACTCACCGGGCTGTGTTCAGACTTGACGTGGTACTCCAGGCCTGCTCGGGACCTGTAGGCCTTCCCACAGTGTCTGCAGTTTAGCACCAGCTTCTCCAGCTCAGACTCCTCCTTGCCACATTTCCTCGTGTGGTACAGGTAGCCTGTGATGCTGGTGAAACTCCCACCGCATCCCTGAGATTCCGGGCACAGGGTGACCCACATCAACATTTCCTCCCCTGCATCACTGCCTTCAGGCTGTCCGCATTATCAACCTTATAATGGTCCAAGCAACTAGACGAGGTGGGGTCAGGAAATCTGATTGGTTGGTCCCGTCTCCTCTACAATCGGATTGGTCCAGAGTAAGAACCAATCTTTTTTCCTTTTGCCCTCAGAACATTTTTGTCTAAGCCAAAACTCCCACCAGCTAAAAATGTCAGCTAAACAAAAGAATGGTATACGATATGAATGGTAAAGTTATAATGGAGAATAAAAGGCATGAGCTGGAATGATAAGGAAAGGCATACCTCATTTGAGCACTTCAGTTTCCCCATCCTTTTTAGCACCTTTCGGAGATTTTCCTTCACAGACTGGTCATCCTGTTCGTTGTCCTCTGACATGGGCTAGAAAATGCAGCAGAGAAATGGCTGTGAGCCGGACAGGGCCTACAGCACATCCGCAGGGGCGATTCTCCGGTACATGAAGAATGACCATTACCATGTTGTTGTGGTCCGCCATGATATGATACTTCATGCCTGTCAGCGACTTTAACTGCTTCCCGCAGTGTTGACACGTGAAAGGATTCTGTTGGATGTAGAAGAAAAAGCAATTAATCCATTCATATAACCAGATGCAGATTGGCCATCGGTTTCAGAATTTCCCCGGTAGGTCGGCCTTCCTTCCTCAACCCTGGCATTGTATAGCGTATATACCAGGGGCATCCAACCTATTGCAGGAGATGATTAATGGATGGATAATGTTTAAACTTCATTGACTGCCAATTGGTTGATCATGATTGGCAAAATATACCCCCAGTCGGCAGTAAACACCTGGGCTGATTATTGTTGCCAGTCCGCCCCTACATTCAACCATCCATTCATCCACCTTCCAACCACTTATCCTGAGGAGGATCTCAAGAAAATAAAATTAATGAATAATATTTTGGCATAACCGAACCCTGGTGTGATAACAGGTGGCATGGATGGTCATACGTACCACTTTGCAGTTGGTCATGTGTTTTTTCAAACCGTCTACAGTTTTCCTGCTGACGGTTTTGCACCTTGGGCACGTGACTCGTCCTTTGTCCACAATCTGCAGATTCCACTGCTCCTCCTGGCTCCCTGTCCAAATGAATGGAAACATGTTGATGTCACTGTGCAGCAGCTGTGACCTACAGCACACTGCCAGTAGATGGCAGTATTTCTAGCACTATTCTTAAACACTCATGAAGCACAATTTCTTCTAGAAGGGAGTAGAGGGAATGGCAAGTTGGATGAATGCCTCCCACCAGGAGTGTAGACTGGAAGACCCTTCTTTGGAGCTCGGTCTTTGGACATCGGTTCTGGGGTTCTTTCTGCATTTTCGGGCCTCTGGTTTTGTCCCGGAGGATCTGCTGACAGATTGAACAATAAAGTATGATATCAGTCATGCCATTTAAGTATCTCACATTAAAGAAAGAAAAAAAACAAAAAAACAAACCACTTAGCATTACCTGACTGTTTCCCTGCATCAGCCAAAGCTTCTCTGGAAAGCTTGCCGTCTTTCCCAGCCTTGCGCCTTCTCTTGGTCACGGTATCTGGGTGAGAACGACACCAAGATGCCAAGACAGTGCCGATATTGAGGCTCTGATCAGCTACTGAAATACAGCACACGGGATGGGAGTGAGTGTGAATATTTCACTCTGGCAGTTTCTTGTGTCCCTCACGTGTCCAGTGCAGAGACATTTGTACAGCAGAGCATTTTAAAGGTGCCTCAATAATTTACTTTTTCGAAGGTACCTGGCAAAACATTTTAATTGCTACAGACAAAAAGCTGGTGCTAAATGAGCAGTGGCCTGTACTACGAATCCGGGTTACTGGCTTATCGGGGTAACTTGTCGGTTCGGATTTAAGGTACCACAGCTTAAATATACTTCATATTTGTTCACTTACATTTTGCCCAGACTACTTTAAATCCGACAAGTTACCCCGATAAGCCAGTAACCCTGCTTTGTAGTACAGGCCCCTTGTCATACATTTTAACAAGCAACACAAAAAAAACAGGAAATTAAGATCTTTTCCATCGTGGCGGGAGCGCTCACCTGGTCCTGTCTCCAAGCGAGACCCTCCACTCCTTTCCTCTGCCTGGCATAACGTACCAGCAGAGCCCTCACCGCCATTGGCCAGCGTGAGGCGTGACGCCCTACTGGTGGAGACCTCCGCAGGCAGAGGCGCGGGGCACTGGGACCTGGGGGAGACAGCAAGGAGCACAGCCACTGGCCAGGCGCCCGACGACGGCTGCAATGTACATCACTGGCGTGACCCGGCATCCAGCATGTGATGCGATGCTGCGACAAGCCCCAAAGTGAAGTGAAAGGGCCACACAACCGGTTTATGGGGTCACCAGAATCGGATCAAGCATTACCAATGTCACAATTATTTTTCATGTAGCATCTAGCAGGCCAATAAGACTCCTAGGGATAAACTAATCGATAGCAAGAAGCTTTAAATATATACATACAAACATGCAGAAGTCTTCACTACTTTAGTCAGGACTCCTGCTAGCCGCAATGGTAATGGCCACAAATACAGCTTTTTAAATACCATCCTTCAGACACTTACGATTTTCTTTCATAGGTTCTCTTTATCTTTCGCACCTTCTGCTGCTCCGCCTTGTCAGACTGTAACGGGAGAGCAAAGCGGGTTATAATGCAGAGACAGAGTTGCTGTAACGCCTGTCAGTTTCTGGCCAGAGGAGGAGAGACAGCAGCTGGAAACAGAGGGGCAACATTCAGCAGAAAATGCCTGCAGGTGGGGGGCCATTAGTCTATGGCCCCCATAAAGAGTATCTTTTTATAACTCCCGTGAAAGTTCAGCTCAGCTCTTTGTGCCTGTATACAGGCAGTCCTTGGATTAAGAATGTAAGCCTTACCAACAAGTTGTACTTGAACGGACTGCCATAAAGCCTGTTATGTAAAAAATTTAGGTTAAATATACAATGGGTCGTAAAAACAAACGTGCACACTTTTTGGCACTCGTGAAAATATTGCCTGGCTTGTCAGTTCAAGGTACAGTACAATACCATTACTGTATAATAATAATATATTAATAATAATTTTATAATCGACACCTACAACTGTGACTAAGACAGAACGGGTTTCGCTCATAAACTGGGGATTGTAAGATTGTAACTCATAATTGGTTTTAATAAGCGCTCTGGGGCAATAATGTTGGGATGGGTATTATATACATAATTGGATTGACGTAAATGATACAGTAAAACAATTACTGTATGGATTAAACACACAGCAATCATAAACACAGATGAATTCCCAGCTATGGTGGTCCTGAACTGCGAAACACAAAGCCTTAATGTAATGCAAAAAAATTATATATAAATCCCTAAAACATTACAAAGGAAGCAGAAAACATTGAGAGTATTTTAGTTGTGCTGTTGTGTTTTTTTTTTTTTTACTTTAGGGCAACTGTACCCATTTGATGACAAGGTAAACTGCAGCATGTTTCTCATACAGGTTGAAGTCATTGCATGCTTGAGCAGGGCTGACTGATCTCTTAAACTTTGGAGATTTTGCAAATAAATAAATAAATAAATAAATAATAATTAAACGCTGCTCTACAGGGGTGCCTTTCCACTGCTCTGTCACTGACATTCCCTCCGTTAGTGTCAGACCTAAACAAGAAATGGTGCCCATTCATTCAAATCCCACCACCCTGCATTAGTAAAGTGACACTTTTAAAAATCACCTCTTTGTCTATTTATGTTTTTACACTCTCAGCCAAGACCTCAGATACGCAACCAGGTTTCCATCGATACTATTGTGTTTGAGAGTCTGGGTCTTACCAGGCACAAGCTGAGTGACAAATATTCCCAGAAATTAGATAATGTATCTTTAATGTTCCTATGCGCTGTACTGCTTCTGTAAGATATTCAAACACAGATCTGTCCCAGCCAATCCCAGCAGTTGACTCTTAATAGATTTAACAAAATCACAAACTGCAGTTGTGTAATTTCATTGTTACTGAGAGTTTATCCATCCATCCAGTACAGGGTATGGGGCCCTATGAAAATACAGTTTTCATACACAGTATATAACAAAACCAGGTACACCCCAATTCAACATCACAAAAATGTTAAGTAATTTTTGTCTGTGGCCAAAGCCCAAGAAGAATGACGATGTATAATTCAAAAGCAGTAATGTCTAATTAAACAATAATGAAAATTCTATATGTAATATCAAAGTGCAACATAAGTCAGTACACCCTTTATTAGAGACAATCCATTCATTTTTATTATATTTCTGATGACTGATCGACTTTCCTGGGCTGATGGTACCAGTGATGCACAATTCTGTGGAGAGACTACCATTCCTCACATTCCCCTTTTCAGCTGCTCTTTGCTGCAGGGGTTCACCTCCACTTTCCACTTTAAAATACCCTGAAGGTGTTCTATTGGTTTTAAGACAGGGGACATACTTGGTCAGGTCATAGTTTTCATTTTTTCCCCCCCCTTCTTTAAAAACTCTTGTGTGATTTTTCCAGTGCGTTTTGGGATTGCTGTGATGTTGGAAAATTCCTCTCCTGCCAAGCCAGCTCCCTCAGACTGGCAGCCGGCTCTTCGCTCAGCGTTTGGCTTACAAACTTGCATTCATGGCGCCATCTGTAGATCTCATCCTCCCTACACCTACTGCACACGTGCGACCCGATATCTGCACACGTCCACCTCCATGTTTCACGGTGGGCACAATGCAGTCACTGTGGTCATCCCGGTCAGGTCTACACCATACACGCTGGACCCCTTTCTGACTTCTGAATAAACAAATTTATTCTGGTTCCATCTGGCCAAAGAATGTGCTGCCAAAATTAACAATAATAATAATGATAACGATGATAATAAATACTTTTATTGGTCCTCATGGAGAATGTCTCTTTATGCCTCGCCCAACCTCCTCTCCGATGGTGAGAGTAAGCTGTCCGTGAAGAGCAGCCACCTTTTGTGGTGCCGAGGGAGCTGAGGGTTAAGGGCCTTGCTCGAGGGCCCACAGATGTGCCGAGGCTGGGTTCAACCCAACAACCTTCTGATCACAGGCACAGCCCACTGAGCCACGAGCTGCTCCCAAAATTCATTTTTATGTTTACTAGTAAAATTTAACCTCACAGTTTTGTGCCTTTTTGTGATTAATGGTTTCTTCTTGGACGCCATCCATAGAGGTTGACTTCATGCAATGTCCTTTGCATCGTCTTTGTTTCATTGCAACTATGCAAATTGTGCATAGTGTCATTTTTCAAGGACGGCCAATTGCCTTCCGTTGTCGGTAGGATGCCTCAACTGTTGAACATTTGGTTAACGTTCAGTAACTTGCTGTCGATCTTATACCGTTTCCCATCTCTGTGAAATCTCACAATCTGGTTCTTAATTGGTCATGCGATTCCTTACCACGTGGAGACATGTCGCATTAGGAACAACCCAGACCAACACTGGGTAAGCTGTGCTGTTCACATGCTATAACAGAATGGTGATACTTTGTTAATCCCCATGGGTAAGTTCTCTTTTTGCTTTTGGTGCAGTGGTCCCAGATGTACTCACGTTTGTTGCACTGGGTTTGTACTTTAGGGCCCTTATTTTCAGTGTAGTTTAACATGTTTGTTTTAAAACAGACATAAGATCAAATACCATGCACGTCAACTTAAAAGTATAAAAAAGAGAAATTCTATAATTTAGAATAATTTACCCTTTTAAAGATATTGCACAGGGGTGTACACAGTATGGCTATATACTGCAAGTTAAAAATTGTCAAAAATGTATACGCTACATGCGTTATTTAATTTTATACGTTTTCTCTAACATGGCAGCTCAAGCAGACATTTAAAAAGGGTTAGAAATGGCAAACTTTTGCTTACCTTCGACGCAGTCTCTCCTTTTGATTTACACCTCTTGTCCACATTGCTGCTTGCGTCTGAAAAGCACAATTGAACATCAACACTAAATATATTTCATCTATTACTTCATTAAAACAACAAATTCTAAGGAATAATTATGGAAACTGCTTAATTGCCTTTGTTGTACAAGACCACATAATAGTTTGGGAGCTTATTATTATGTTATTTACTTCTTTGACCAATTAAAAACTTTAACAATTTATACAGAATAGTTAGTGAAGCAAAAGACATAAAAAGGGCTGTTTCTATACTCCCAGGATTCGAATCTGCACACTCTGGCCACAGACTGATGGTTTTCACCACTAAACTGCAAAGATAACAGTACCTTGTCCATTCCCTTTGGGGTTTGCCCTTGAACCCTTCCTCTTCCTGGAGGCCTTAGGAGCTGACGCATTCTTTGACTTAAGATCCATCTAAATTACACCTTACGCACGAATACGGGAGCAAACAAGTGGTCACACGAAGGAACAGACTCAACTCGCGTTTTGACAAAGCCTTGAACTAATCCATACATCAACAACAGAGAACACAATAAATCCCACGAAGCACAATCAAACTTCAAATCAGCATTAAAAATAATAATGCCATTCTTCAAATATTCTCATTATTTGCCAAGCAATTATTCTACTGCGCTGTCAGTTCTGCGAACGTTAATGTTGATCAGTGCGGAAAAAACTGGTATAATATTAAACAAACAAACAAATAAAAACGTAGAAGGCAAGATTAAACTATTTCGGATTCGTTTCACCGGGGTATTTGGGTGTGTAATATGCATACTGTCTGTCTTGGCTGCCGGATTTTGGAGGACGTTACTCTATTGTCATAACAGTATATTGAATCAGTCCTTACTGGGGGCTGGACACAATGTTAAATGAGAGAAGCACTAAATCATCGGAGACATTTGTGCATGGCACCGTGGAACACTTGTTGCACCAACAAACATTTGTGCACAATTAATGCTAAATTAACAAAAAACAGTAAATACGGTCCGAACTCAGAGATGCCCGTTATCTTTTTATCAGGGGAGAAACACAGTAGTGGTGATACGCTTGTAGAGCCACCATCATTGTCGGCAGTACACGCAAATAAACGCTTTATAATGTTATCGAAACATACAATTTATTGCACAACAATATTTCCGTCGCACACGCGATCTCGCAATGCTCCAAAAACTTAAATTGTTGTGAATTAATGTCAAATGCTGCACTGTAACATGTCTACCCATACCTCTTCCTTGCTTTCAGATAGGTTTTTTGCTTCCTTTCGTCTCGTCGGAATTGTATTTGGCTATTTTCTCCTCCAAATTATTTTTGCTAAACATTATTCGCATCGGGTTTGCAGGGACCACACGGACGCAATTGCTGGAAAATCCTTATCAGCTGTACTTTGAAAGGATGATAAGACAGACCCACTCGAATTCACCATATTACCATCCCCGCGGCGAGATGACTTCATTGTCGTAACGCCCTCCATTCCGTATTAGCAAATGGGAGATCCGTCTCATTCATTACTCCATAGGGGGCGGCTCCGCGCCATCGGCCAGTAAGGAACAGCTGTCATGATACAGCCCGAAAACAAGAGCTCGCCCGATACGCGCTCTGCTCCGGTGCCGACAGATATCGGAGATGTTAATTAAAATACAACTCCGTAGTAATTCCGGTTTTGTCATACAGTTCGTCTGCTATGCGTTTCACCCTTGCACAACAGCACCGATTACATCGCCAGCTAGAAGGTCATTAGATGAACAGTGAACGCTAGTGAATGCCGTGTAGGTCCCACGTTTGTCTCCTGCACCACGGTTGCATTGAGTTGTTATTTTCGCTCGGGTGGACTGCTTGTCAGCCTTAAAGAGTCTGGCCACCCTCCCCTGGCCTCTTTCATTAACAAGTTGCTTGCGTTAGCAAGCAGGTGTACCTAATAAAATGGCCGATGAATGTATCGTACCCTATATTTGAAATTAGATTATGGAGCCACCCGTATTGTCTTAGTTATAATATAAAACACAAGATAAATCATTTGCAAATTGACAAACTTTACCTTGAAAGATATAATTCATTACATACCACAGGAGAACAGAGTTAATTTTCTCATATGTCAAAATTACATGGAAATGTTTACATTTTTGTCATCTGGCACGGGATAAATTTGCTTTTATTAATTTTTAGTTAATCTGCTGCTAAAAACATGATTAGAAGAAAATGTTGCCATTAAGTAGGACATAATATATCTGGATAATGGATTTAAATATGCAATGGGTTTAATATGTAGCTTAATCCTTCAGTCACATCACAGTGGGGATCAGGCCCAGAGTTGGGCTCAATTTTAGCCCTGCGGTTTCATGCCCAATTCCAGCCCATTTTTGTGGTGTACCTGAATATATATGTAAGGAGAGTAGATCATCTCGAGTGCTGAACGTGTTTGGCCAAAGACCAATGATATGACAGGGGCGGGGGCTTTTGTTCAAAGAAGTACGTCAATAACGGATGCCGAATGTTACAACACAGTCAGCTTCACGCTTATTACTTCTAGAATAGAAGACATGACAATTTCGTCTTGCTCTGGGAGTGAACTTTTATAAATGATGTCACAATTCATATTATTCTAATAGCATTATTACTGACATTTCAGGCAGAAAATAAATGGCATATTGAACTGTTAAATCAGTCTGACTTCCTCAGTCTCGTCTCGCCTCTTTATAATTTCCATCGTTTGAGAAACTAGTGACGGCGAATGATTATTGTGGGAACTTCACAACCGGGCACTGCGCTCAATCAGTTCTAAATGACAAGCGATCACGCTGACAGGCATGCTGTGTGTTTGTATGTGTCTCTATGCGGAGCAGTTGTGGTCTGTTGTGTGTGTGAGTGAGGTTTTGTTTCCTACTGGCTCAGTTTGAATTATTTTGTTGTTCAGCACAGCAGCTATGAGGCCCACCGGGATTCTCTGGAGTCTCCCGATTGGCCTCTCCGGTCCTCGTGGAGATTCTGTACCTCAACAAGCTTAAAATAAGTTGGTTGGCTGGAGTAGGCCTATGTTTTGCTTGCCATATGCAGAATGGATCACTGGTATTTTAATTTATACTATTCAAATAGATTTGGTAGCCGACGATCAGTCTGTCCAGGCCCCTGTCCTCAACTCCCACCCGATCTGCATTGCACCCTATATGGGAGTCTGACTGGGAGGAGGCCCTGGGGTAGACTCAGTTCATGCTGGAGAAATTACATCTCTGGGCTGGCCTGGGAATGCCTTGCGATTCAGAAGAGCTGGAGGAGGTGACTGGTGAGAGGGAGGTCTGGACATCTCTGCTTATACTGCTGTCCCCGTGACCCGACCCCGGAGGAGCGGCAGAGAATGGATGGTTAGATGGATGGATGGATGAATGATCGAACTATTCAAATAAAAGCTACTTTACATATATCCGTTGATAAAATTAATTGGACTGCTGACAATAGCAGACTGAATAAAATGACTTTCCAACCTAGGACAAACAGAAATTACGTAAATTGTCTTTAAAAAGCAGCAAATTATCTGACAGGCCTGTATAGTATCACTGTAATATTTCTATTTCTATTTCAAATTTCAGATTTCTTTTTTCACATGTAGCCATTTACTTGCCATACTCGTGATTGTGGTTATGGTCTGTCTTGCTGATGTCACATGGTCTCTGTTTATGCTTCACATAACCTCTGTACAATATCAGCTCTGCAGAAAAAACTGACAATGTTCATCTGCAGTATTTGTGTAAATACTGTCAGTTTTAGGTAAAAACATCCTTCTAATTAAACTTTGTAATACATTTCTAAATAGGCACCAGTTGATGGGGTCAGCTAACTTTAAATGAATAGTGGGATTTGTTCTGTGTACAAGTTGTTCAAGGTTAATTAATTAAGTACTCACTTGGAAGCAAACTCAGTACCTGAGAGTTTAGGGTAAGACCAAGACCAAGTTTGAGGAATAATGACAAATTAATTAGTTTAGTTCCCAGGGGCTGCCCTGCTGTAGAGTTTCTGAGCTGCTAAATAAATGGGAATTAATTCTAATTTATTTGGACAAAAGTGCTATCCGAGTGACTTAGAGTAATTAAAAGCTGGCGTAGGCTGAAAATCAGCATACTGTTTGAGTCATAGGGAGAGTAATTACAGACCAGCATCATGGCCTTGAAGAGGAGAAGAAGACCTACAGATTTCAGAGAATACTTTTTAATTTTAAGATGACTGTCTTGTAACATGCAACTGTGTAAAACAAGCTTAAGAAAATTATATGATAAACCGAATGGAGAGACCACAGCACACTTTATTCAGAATCCTGCTGATAAAACCGAAATGTCTTTTTTAAGTTTCAGTGTACGCAGTCAAATACTATCACATACAGTAGAGAACCTCCTGACTATGATGGACTATGATGCTGAAGTTGGCTACTGATTCACAGCTTCTGATTTGTCTGGCTTGTAATTTGCAGATTCTTATTTGCTGGCTGAAGTTGGCTTTTTATTCGGATAGCAATAGCAAGCTAAATGGTGTGTTCAGTAAAGCGCAATTGTTGCCCAGTTACTGTGGCCTATTTTGTTCATGATTTGTAGCTGAGTAGTAAATGAGTCACTAAGTTACTTCTGTCTCTTCGAGTAAAGTGTCACCAAATATTTTTTTGGAGAAATTGGCCAAAAGCCATATCAGGGAAGAAAAATTCATTCCCTATAATATTGTCTGTCAGTGAGCACCACCCATCACAAAACACATGTCATGACCTGCCTGTATGATCCTTGTGTGTGGCCACGCTCCCTCATTAACCATGTGTGCTACCCAGATTGTGACCAGCTGTTTTCAGTCAGTTTAATTTATCCTGTGTATTTAAGTCTACGTCTGAGTTCGTATCGTCAATCTGTTATTGACTTTTGTACTATGTGGTCCATGCAGTTCGTGCTTTCCCCATTAAAAACCCGTATTCTGGATCTCAGTCTGCCCGACTCGTGATTCCTCGCTTCCTGCTTGCTTGCCCGACAGGGATCATCACAGAATGACAGATCTCGACAAAGATGCACCTTCTGGCACTGAGAGTGATCGCATCGGTTTGCTACAGGAGGTCACCTACTGGTTGAATACCCAAGGTCCAGGAGGACCCCATGGCACTGAATCTGACCAGCCGGAGCATAACCCTGCTGAAGAGGATGTCTCCACCCAAAAACGCGCACCTCAAAAGTGATGTACGTGAAACCCTCTGGCAGCTGGTGGAGAGGGTGACGGAGAGAAGGCGCCCACTGATGTCGCTCCGCAGCAAGCAGAGCTCAGAGCCGCAGGACCTCTTCGAGGTTACCCAACCTCTGCTGTCAACCACAAGCCGGAGAAAGAGGAGTCGAAAAGAGCAGAGAGAGAAAGAGGAGCCAACAATCTTCCCAGGGGCCACCTCTCTTGCCACTCCTCTCCACGCTGGAGATTGAGAGGAGTTCCTCCTGACCTGGAACCCGGTGGCATTCAATGCCGACATCGCCACCACCGCATCCCAGACTGAGGGACCCAAAGCCCACATTGTCGTTGCTACGCTGCCCCCACTGGCAGCTTACCCTTATCGGGAAGCACGCGGTCTGTTTGGGATGCAATCCCGTGGGTTCCAAAGGCCCTTCCAGGGATAATGCCCAGGGTTGAGGCACTTTTCCTAGATCCAGTCCCCGATGTTCCTGTGCTGTCTAACCTGCCTGTTCTGTCCGTGCCTGAGCTGCCTGTTCCTGTGCTGCCGGGTCCGCTCCCGGCTCTGCCCATTCCTGATGCTCCAGCCCTGGCTCCACCCACGCCTGACACTCCGACCCCGGCTCCTCCCGAGGTTCCTCTGCCTCTGCCTCCTGCTCCGCTCGAGGTTCCTCTGCCTCTACCTCCTGCTCCACCCACACGTAATGGGCCGGGTCCACCCTAATGGGCTTTGGCCCCAGCTCCAGTCCCCCCGGCTCCAGATCCAGTCGCCGAGGAGGTCCCAGACTATCAGATCATTGCTCCTCCTCCCTTGATGGAGGGAGATCCTCGTGTGTGCCACACCCCCTCAATAACCATGTATGCTACCCCGATTGTGACCAGCTGTTTTTTGTCAGTTTGATTTATCCTGTGTATTTCAGTCCATGTCTGAGTCTGTAGATTGTACCGTCTGGTCCTTGTAGTTTGTGCTTTCCCCATTAAAAACCCCAAATTCTGGATCTCAGTCTGCCTGACTCGTGATTCCCTGCTTCCTACTTGCTAGCTCGACATGGATCGTCACAGAATGATTTGTTATTCCTCAGAACAAACTTCTTTTTGGTATAAAATAGGTATTTTGGAAATCAACCAAAAAAGAAATATTCTGCAAGAAATCACTGATAAATAAACCATTCACAGTAAATGTGAATAAAATTTAGCCTGGTGCTTCCATACACAGAATAGTGCTGTAGTTCTCGAGAGCGGTCTTGGTCTCAAGACCAATTTATGTCATGGTCTTGTCTTGGTCTCAACTCTATTTGGTCTTAGTCCTGGACATAGCGGTCTCAATGGACTGGTGAACAGGTATTTGTAGGGGAGGAACTATGGCAACAAGTACAGGGAAGGGAAACATGCAACTTCAAACTGTAGCTTGGTGACTCTGCAAAAAAAGTGAGATCATCCATGTTCAGCATAACCTCCTACTCTCTTCCTGTATTCAGGATGATACGCTGTGTTGACCATAGCACAGCAGATATCAGTTTCCTAAGTCATAGAAAATTTAAGCAAAGAATATCTGACAGGCCTGTATAGTATCACTGTAATATTTCTATTTCTATTTCAAATTAATTTCACCAGCTCTGGCTAGGCAAAGTTTGCTTGGGATGAGTACAGTTTTCTTATCTTATTTGAAATCTATTGCTGTCATGCTCCCATTCGGCCAGCAGAGGTCTCTGCAGACCATCCTGTTAACCTCCCCCTAGGTTTCCTAAGTACCTGTACCTGTGTTCTTTCCTGTGTTTCCTAATGTGTGACATATTGTTAATGACCTGCACCTGCTTATGATTTGCCTACCTCCCTGTGTATTTAAGTGTCTGCCTATGTGTCAGTCCCTAGTTGCATTCCCCATAGTTCATGTGTGTATTTAGTGCTGTTACATCCTCTTATCTTTCTCAGTGCTTAGATCAGCCCTTGTTCCTCCTTGTCTTCACCTCTGCGCATCCTGTGTTGACCCCTTGCGATTCTTTGGTTTCATTCTACACATAAAGTCCAGTTTGTTCTGGCAAGATGGTCATTCGTTTTCGTGTTTGTATATGACAGAAATCTTAAGTACTTATTGGCATGAATACATTTTTTTTCAATTTACATTATACATATCCCGTTTAGTGGCTCTTTCCATTTGAGCAGTGTTACTGGTTACTGAATGACTGAAAAAGAAATATAGTCAAGAAGGTATTTTTTACACAG
>JAABNX020000045.1:6872494-6890404 GCA_015163995.2 Mormyrus lacerda | reverse complement strand
AAGGACACTGATCCTGCAGGAGAGAAGAGTGAATGTGATCAGAAGACGCTTGTATCACCAATGGAACATTCCACTGGCTCATCTTCAGGTAAAGAGTGTCTTGGGGCCTGAGTGACCTGTAGATGCAGACAGACACAGGGCACTCCAGCCAGAAGGCAGGTAGCCATGAGGACAGTGCATACAAAGTTACATTCTCCAGGTAATGGGATCAACTACTAACCCAATGTGCATTTTATCTGTGGAAAGCAATGCTGCAGCATGGTGGAAATGTAGCATTTTGTTATCGTAGCTGCAGCCGTGTGGTGACCAATATGGGTCACTTGATTTGGATCTAGTGGAACGCCCGATACACATTTTGGTAACACTTTACCTGACAGGGCATAAATACTTAGTAATAACTCCCTGTAGCCAGCATATGAGCAATGATGTATACAAAGATATATATTCTAAGCAATGGAATCAAAACTACTACAGTAATCCAATAATAATAATAATAATAATAATAATAATAATAATAATAGTAATAAGTTACATCTATGTAGCACCTTTCGCAAATATAGATGCATATTAACAGTGGAAGGAAGACAATGGCTGTGTCCGAAATCACGGACTTGCGTCAGTGCACTGAGATGTAATGCGTAGTATTCACTTCCTCCTGTAGTGCGCACTACCATGGGTAAGTGCTGCCTTAACATGGAACACTAACGTTTCGCACTTACCGGAAGTGACGGACTAGCATTTTGATCGCAATACACCAGCGCGCCAAAATATCTGCCATGAAAACTTGCCGAAAGTCCTTCCTCTTCCGCTACGTAGTCAAAATGGCGTCCGTTTAGTGCTCGTAGTGAAGATGCCACAGGAATTCCCTGAAGTCTGGAGAAAAGGAAGTACGGACTTTACAAGGATTATTTAAAACTGTGGAAGTAGCATTAATAACAATAAAGTTAGTTGTAATTGGACAGATGCAACTACTCGAGTTCCACAATTACACCAGTTTAGACTTACTTGAATATCACTGTCCCTGTCCTTTCTCCTCTCATCACAATATTGATTTTATTAGCACACAAAAAAAAATGTCACCCACCAATAATTCATGGAGCACTTCACTGCCTTTCCATCAATACAAAAATGTCCCTATTACACATCTTTTAAAATAAAATAACCGCTACAAGTGACCGACAATACAGTATGTTCCTTAGTACAGCTAATTTGGACGTACCTTTTAGCATGAAGTTAGAGGATGCCTGTCGAATTATGACACGGTCTCTATTGCCAGCGGTGGATGGAAATTCACCGTTCAGGAAATAATCCTGCAAAGTGCGATAGAAAGAAAAAATGCAATTGACTGGACTACACACATTAAAAATGACAAAAAAAATTCTAGAAACATGAACGACAAACATACGTTACCGATTTACCTGTAAGTTATGGTAAAAACCAAAGCTCAATGAAAGACGCAAATCGCAAAAATAAACCGAACCAAGAAATCGTGAACCGACAGTAACTACCGAATGTAGATGAAATGTTTGCACATGCGTAGTCCAAATGGTGTCGCCATCGGAAAACCAAGCCGCTGCTGTAAAGCAGTAGTGAGCAGAAATTCCATTTTCCTACACATGTGTAGTCCAAATCGGGTACTGCGTTTTCTGGCCGTTTTCAGTGCGCCATCCGGGTACTTTCAGTGCACTGAATTTTCACTTAGTTGTCAGTGTGAACAGACTACGCCCTATAATCATGCACTCAAAGTGCGCAAGCGCGCGATTTCGGACACAGCCAATTTGAAATAAATGCAGCACTTTGTTTTCAAAAGTTATAATTACTGTCAGACAGAAAACTTTGAATTCAGACTGCGGGGGTACATGCAGAATTCCAGCTTTACTGCCAGAAACAATGACAGCCCTTCATTCTGTCCACTGGCTCACTGCCAGAAGGTTAATGTGACCAGTGTTAGGCACAAAAAAAAAGTTTAAATAAAATTCAGTTCCTGCTGTAGGGTGGCCACTGGGGGTCACTTTCTTTTAGAATCCCATTTATTCATGTCCTTGCAAAACATTCTAAGTGAAACAAATTGTCCTCCATCACTCCTGCATAACTGTCTAAATAAAGTGTTGAACAACAATTGACCCAAGATGGGAAATTTTTTACAGGACCTTTCCGGGTTTCGTATTTTGAACAGTTGTTCCACAATCTCTACAGGCTTAAGACGTTGAGAAAGTACTCTTTGGGTAAGCTGTGCAGTACTTCTCAGTATTGTTTGTTACTTTTCATCTATATTTTCTGTACTTGATAATTGTAACTCATTTTTAAATTCCATCTCTCTTTCACAGTGAAAGTCCACGTGCTGATTGCTGGAGACATTTTCTATATTCATAAAACCTTCATGCAAAAGCTGAAGCTGCAGATAGAGCTCTGCAGTGCAAAGAGCAGCAACATCATCCTGGTCTTCTGTCCTGTTGTTTCTCAGATTGGGACAGACATGGAGGCAGCCATGGCCAGAGTTACAGGTGAGCCAGGATTCGGTCACTGCTGTATGTCACATTTGCCCTGAAATCCGAAAAAAGACTCAAGAAAGAGGTATTATGTAGGTCATCTCTTCACAGAGGACGTTGTGATTTATTTAACAGAAGCTGCCTGTCAGAAATTGTCCTGTTAAAACAAACAGCCTATCCCGGGAACAACGGGCAAAGGTTACCAACCCTGGATAGGTGCCAACACACTGCAGGGCACACACTCACACAACCATACTCACATTAACACAAATTACAGGGCCAATTTAGACAGCCAGTCAGCCTACCCTGCATGCTTTTTTTTGGATTATGGGAGGAAACCAGAACGCCTGGCGGAATCCCACGCGAACAGGGGGAGAGCGTGTAAACTCCACACAGAAAGGACCCGGGACCGAACACAGGACCTTCTTGCTGTGAGGCAGCAGTGCTGCATATATGGCTGAATCCGACAAAGAAATGGATTGTAGCTGCAGTATAAACCTTACCGTCCATATTATGTGTAATAACAGCACAGGTCTATATTTTATTTTATAGTGGTAGTGACTAACCCACTAATGTTTGGCACTGTCCTGCAATGCATAGTGCATCTACAACATTACACGTACAGTATTTATACAGTGTTGTATCTGAATCATCATTATTTATTACCAAGTGTATTACAAACCCCCAGGTTAGACTGGTCTCTGAATGTAAAAAATTTCCTTGCTTCAAAGGACTGTCCCCTTTTATAACTTTTTCATCTATCTTTCCATGACTACTTGCGCACTACAGGTTTATGATGAATCAACAACCCATTTAAGCCGCAAAAATCATGAGGGGAAGCAACAGTGTCTATCAGTGCCCACAGTAACCTGTTTGGTTTCTCTCTTCCACAGAAGACAAACCTGTCATCCTGGTGTTCATGCACCACTGTCACAACCCCAGTCACATGACCAACATCACAGTGCAACCATCCAGGGGCAACATAGTGCAAGTCGTCCACTGCGCCTACCATGAATCTAGAGGGCTGCTGCTATGCCAGGAAAATGAGCAGGCAGTCAATGCCGTGCGCTCAGCACTGCTGAGGTACATGTACTAGTGAAGAAACAGACCCTCTGCAGGGGAAGCGGCTGTTAACACAAATACTGTGCACACATCCAGGATATAAGATTAATCAATTATCCTCAGAGTTTTAATCAAATTGTGTGATTATTCTGCTATGAAGTTAAACTATGCAGAATTTTTTCAACTAAGAAACACCCACCAAATATAAAAACACTACAAAAAAAACCCCAACAAATTACTCATTTTACAGATCAACAGTAACTGTCATCAATATCTAACATCTTAACTGTATTGTAAATGACTGTAAAATTAAACAGAAAAAAATTCATAACTAACTTTTGAAAGTAAATTAATTTGGCTGTTATATGTTATACAGTCAAACCTCAGATTGCGAGTAACTTGGTTTGCGAGTGTTTTGCAAGACGGGCAAAAATTTTAAATAAATTACAGCTTGATAAACAAGCGAGGTCTTACAATATGAGTATTACGTATAAGCTTTGTCTGTCAAGCATCACGTGATCACAACTGGGCCAATTGTTCTTCTCTCTCTCGCTGCGGGATTGTGGGTAATCATGTCCCATGCTCAGTCTCAGTCGGAGTGCCTCACTCGTATAGCCAAATTTTAGTAGAAAAGCACCACCTGAATAAAGGCGTAGCAGTGTGAACGATGAATCTGTTTAACGGCAATACAATGTCCACAATTCCGCGAAAATCGAAAAGGTGGCAAGAGTGGCTATCATTGGGTAGGTTCCTTGTTAAAGTCGCAGAAAAAAAAAAAGATTCCAGTGAGCCAACAGATAGCAGTGATTCCGTTAGTTATAGTGAAAGTCGTCCTACAAAATAAACCTCCTCTTCTCTCTCTCATCTCCCTCACACCATCCACGATTCTTTTCAAAGGTCTTTCAAAGGTAAAGGTTTCAAAGGTAAAGTGCAGGTTCATTTGTTTTATGTATTTTTTATTTTATATTATATATTAATCATTTTTATATGAATATTTTTGGGTTGTGGAATGAATCATCTGAGTTTCCATTATTTCTAATGGAAAAATTCACTTTGATATACGAGTGCTTTGGATTACGAGCACGTTTCCAGAACAAATTATGCTCGCAGTCTGAGGTTTTACTGTACGTTGTATATAAGGCTCATTGGAAGTTTAAGGCATATAATGATACACCCCCCACTGTATTAATTGGTTTCATGTTATTTTTCTTTACATTGCTTCTTTTCATGTACTAATTGGCTGCATTTTATTTTATGGAGCAGGTGAGATTTATATTGTTATCCATTGTATTTTTTATTATTTCAGTTTCTTATTTAGCCGATGCTAACTGATATGTTGCCATGAGGCAGCTAAGGGTCCAGATGGAGGACAGATGTGCGGTTTTTGTATTAATGAATGTGCAGGAGAGAGCTGGCGGTGTGTGTGATGGTTGGAGGAATACGACATTAAAACCTTTTGTTTATTTTAAATCTATACGCGCCTGGATATTCTGTTATTTTTTTAACCCCAGTGCATGACGGATTTGGTGGCAGCGGTGGGATTTGTAACACCACAACCCGCCGATGGGTAGCTGAGCTCGCTGAGTTCGACTTCCCTCTCCGGTACTGTCCAGACAGGATGCCGATGGATTGTCATGTATGCCTTTGGACATGGAGCAGTACTTGTGCCCAGCTGGAGGTGATTGCTACAGTCACACAGTCAATCTGGTTAGAGTCCCAAGAGCAGGTCCCCTGGATGCCCAATCACAGATGGCCCTATTGCTACAGCCTGTGCAGTGGTGGAGCAAGAAGGACTAGTATCACCTGTAATGCGAGTGTCCACTGAAAAACTACAGTAAACTCAGGAAAGGTGACCCAGTCCTTGACAAGGTGCAACAGTATGTCGTGACAAACTTGGCTTGTTCCACAAACGAGCTTGATGGGCCGAATGGCCCCCTCTCGTTTGTAAATTTCTTATGTTCTTATGTTCTGAAGTTCTGTTCCTGATGTTGCCTGGTTACCTTTGTGTTGTTTGACCCTGTTTAGTTCTGACCCTTGGTGGTTCTGTTATTCATATATTACTTTTCCAGTGTGTGTTTGTTTTAGTTTGTTTTAATTATTTTAAATAAACCCTTTTGTTTTGGAGCTGTAAGTGGATCGTCACCCTTTTTTCCCGCCTGCGCCATGCCGCGCCACAATCACAGCCTACCACCAAGGTACAATTGCTTGGAGCACCATCATCTGCTCCAACACCACAACCACAAAAGGCGAGAAGGACCCTATGTCACATCAACCCCAACAAAGCCGCTGGCCCGGACGGGGTTCCTGGGCGGGTCCTGAAGCACTGCGCTGGACAGCTGGTGGCAGAGTTCACCAACCTGTTCAACATCTCCCTAGAAAAAGCCATCATTCCCACCAGCCTCAAAACTGGTACCATCATCCCGGTTCCAAACCAGGCAGCTGTCAAGTCCCTGAATGACTATCGCCCAGTAGCCCTGACCCATAATAATGAAATGCTTTGAAAAACTGGTTCTAACCCACATAAAGAAAAACATCCCGCATTCCCTAGACCAACACGTTTGCCTACAGGGCAAATGGATCAACTGAGGATGCTGTCTCACTGGCCTGTCACACACAGAAAGACAGCTGTGTACGGATGCTGTTTATCAACTACAGCTCCGCCTTCATTACCATCACCGTAAACAAGCTGCCTACCAAACTGATCAACCTGGGCCTCAACACACACCTGTGTAACTGGATTCTGGACCTTTTCACAAGCAAACCACAGACTGTCTGCATAGGCAAACACTTCCACACTCATAACACTAAACACTGGAGCACCACAGGGCCGTTTGCTGAGCCCTCTGCTATACTTATCCTTCATTCATGACTGCAACCATGTTTCCAACATCATAATGAAGTTTGCAAAAGGACCTCAGAGGCTTCACTTCTTGAGAAGCCAAAAGAAAGCACAACTTCCACAACCGCTCATGGTTTGTTTTTACAAGTGTGCCATCATCACATACTTCATCACAGCATGGTACACAGGCAGCACCTCCTAGAACAAGGAGGCCCTCTAGCACATCATCAAAACAGCCCAGATCACTGGCTCTCAGTTTCCTACCCTGGAGGAACTCTTCAGAACCCGCTGTAGCTGCAAAGCCAGGAAGATCTGCAGTGATCCTACCTACCTGACACAACTTCTTCACACTTCTGCCTTCCGATTAGCACATTAGAGCCCTATATGCTCACATGGCAAGGCTGCAGAAGTTTCTACCCCCAAGCAGTCACACGGCTAAACTCACTGAGCCCTCTCACTCACAGCAGCACCAGACTGAATTGTACTGTGACTTATCCACACCACAAGCATCAGGTACTACACAGCATCAGGCTCCACCCATGTTGACTGTATGACAATGTTGCTGTCTCACTTATCTCAGTACCTATACTACATTCCATATAATCCATTATACCATATAATATTGCTGTTTGTGATCATTTCCTGCACTCTCAACTGAGGTTTTTCTCAGGTGCAATAACTTATCTTGTGCAATAATTCATGAAGAAAATCACTCGCACATCAGGGTTGGAAATAGACAGGCGATATTGTCTTTCATTTCTTGTAACTCAGTAATCAGTAATGCATAGCACTTCCTGAAGAGGTACTGTCATGCACGGCAATACCCAGCATGTATCCTCCCATTGGCCTGCAACATGACCGCGCCTCCTCACAAGATCGGAGTCTGGACTGACACGTGACACACAGAGCTTTCGTATAACAATTAGCTTTCGGTTTTGGTTACACAGTGAAATCTGGGCGATATGAAAAACGTCTCATTTGAAACACAGGGAGATAAGAAAACATTTGTTCTTCAATTTGTTTCTTCCAGAAAGATAAAATAAAACACAATAATCATGGGAAACCGGGTAAGCAACCGTATATATATATATATATATATATATATATATATATGTATGTATATACACACATATCCATATTAGGCTTCTGTAAATTAACAGCGCAGATTTACCGTTTTAATCATTTTTGTTATGTGAACTTAAATAACATTAAATCATGACGAAATAGTGTAAAATGCATTATGACGAACCTCTCGAACTAGCCATACGGACATGGTTTGAAGTTACTCACTAATAATATCCAGAAACACACAACCGTCTATATTTTATTGTAAAAGTACCTTTATTGTGTCACGATAATTTGAACAACTAAAGGCTATGAAACGTTCCCATATAACCGTGGAATGTGGCGAATGGTTTCACTTTCAATTTAACAGGAGGATCAGGATCCGTTTGACCACATCAAATTCATTAATGAAGAAGCTGCGCGCAAATTAAATGGTAAGTCTGAAGCGTGATATCATGGGCTGTAGACAGACTGTCTGTTTATACGACTATATCAATTATATACAGACCGAATTTAAAAACACAGCAACACAGAGAAAAACTATTCTTTATGGTCAGCAGGGGGTGGAGTAGAGATATGAAATGGACTTGGGCTCAGAGTGTTCCATCTTTCTCGCTATTGTGTCCTTGCTACGATGTATAATACTTATTTGGTAAACGTTGTGCTGTAAATACGCAGAAACAATCTGTTCTGTCTTTAGGGGTGTATAATTCTTTCCGTTTGTAGTGAAATATGCGTATGTCACTGTCCCCTGTAATGTATTGGCATCCTGCCCATTGAGTTTCCTGCCTTGTCCCTCAGTCTTCCTGCAGTATCTATTGCTGAAACAGTCATAGTAGATGGTTGATGGATGAAATTTGTGACAATTCAATTGCTATTAATGCTGTCTGGTATTAGAGCAGCTAGATAGATACATATATTGTGTTTTTGAACTGTGGATTATATTTTTCCCCTTCAGAGGCAGTTCGTCATGATCGAGATATTCTCACATTAACAATGGAGGACCTTAATGAACACCTGCCAGGTGCAAATAATGATGAAGTTCGAAGTCACATTAAGGGCCTCATCGATATATTTTTACAGGTAAACCGCGTTAAGTAAAAAAACGTTATATTGCAATCATAAATATTTTTTAACTGTACTGCACAGTTATTATCATAGACTTTTCATAGAGTGAACCCTACAGACTATCAGAATTTCCATATTATTTCTCACCTCACCACTAGTGTCAGACTTACTGAATCGCTTATCTTAACACCGTCCACAAAAATATGCAGGACCATGCAGAGACTTTCTGAGCAGCAGGTGCTCAGAGGTGAAAAATGGGCATTCAGTACCTTCTGATATTGTAATAAAGCCACAATACTCCAGTAATAAATGTGAATATAGTAAGTGTAATTATATGAATAATTTAAATAATTTGTGTAAGAGGGGCAGGCTAAGATGTGCCTGAGATGTAGTACTTGCTCATAGTTTATTCTGATTTTGTGTCTATTACTTTCTTAATAATGTGTTCACATTTTTATTTGGTTTTCTGGATTTTGCTTTGATTACTCTGACATGTTCTATCTACTGTGAAGGAGCAAGTGAAGGATGAGGCAGGAAGGCGAAAATCCAAAGGTAAATGGGTTTATTTCCGTTGCACATTAATGACAGATCTGGGGAATACTGACTCAGACGCAGACTAAATACACAAGACAAGCCGACAAACAGGTGATCACAATCGGGGTAGTACACGTAGGTAATGAGGGGGCGTGGCACACACGAGGATCGAATGAGCAGGTCATGACAGAACCCCCACCCCCTAAAGGCGCGCACTCCAGACGCACCTCAGGGGAGGTGAGAGAGGAGACGAGATCGGGGACACGGGACCTGAAAAACAAGAGCAAAACATCAACGAGAGACGGGGAACAGAACAGAAACACAGAACAAGCACAGGGGCAGAAACCAAGACAAAATCTGAAAAAGGACGGGGAACGTGGACAGACAGACAGACCAGGAAAGGAGACACAGGGAGAACACCGGCAGGTGGAACAAAAGGGCCAGGAGTGAATGAAGGAACCAGAGGGGGACGAGGAGCAGAGACAGGAGGGACAAAGGGACAAGGAGCAGACAAGGGAGGCCAGACAGGCAAGGTTGGGGGAAAAAGGAAAGGCTGAGGGAGCTGAGCAGAATGCAGGTGAGGAGGGAAGAGCAGCTGGAGCAGGTGAAGACACGGCTGCCGGCAGAAAAAGCGTAGCTGACAGACAAGTCAAAGCGGAGGGAGCCGCAGCCGACCGCTGAGCCGGGGGAACCTACAGGCGACCGCCGAGGCAGTGGAGGCGGGACCGGAGGCGGCCGACGAGTCCTCAGAGGGGGACCCATAGGCGACAGCAGAGCGGGAACCGAGCCCCAGCCAAGGCGAGCGAGGGCAAGCCAGGGGGCAGGGCCTGTGTCCTCTCCCCTTTCGGGATACAGACAGGCGGGGACTCAACCATCGAAGGAACCACCGGGGATGGAGTGATGGCCAGACTGTCTGGGACCTCCTTGGGGGCCGGGGACTGGTGCCAAGGTGTCTGGAACAAGGTCAGGGACTGGGAGCAGCGGAGCAGTTGCAAGTGGAACAGAGAGCTCGTGCGGAGCTACAGGTGAAGGCGGCGCCGGGACCTCGGGTGCAGCTGCAGGCAGTACAGGCGGAGCCGGAGGGGAGGTTGGCACTGGAGCCCCGGGTGTAGTTGCGTGCGGAGGCGGCGCCAGTACCTCGGGTGTAGCTGCGAGTGGAGCAGCTGCGGGCGGAGCAGGGAGTTCAGGCGGTGCAGCACAGGGGGCGCCGCAGCGGCCGCAGACTCTGGGCCAGCAGGGGGAGCCTCAGCAGGTGCCGGGACAGGCAGGACAGGAACGTTGGGCGCTGGCAAGACAGGCAGGATGGGCGTAGCGGCTGCAGCATTGGGCGGTGCAGCAGGCGTAGCGGCTGCAGCATCAGACAAGACTGCGGGAGTAGTGGCGGCAGCTGGCGAGAGATCGGGCACCTTAGTCAGCGCACCTAGGGTCAGCGCCTCCCATACTGCGAGGTCCCTTTAAGGGATCGTGGGACGCACGGGATAGCATCCCTTACCGTGCTGGCCCCTTTAAAAGAGGGGTCCTCTCGGACCTTGGGCTGGTTGAGCCAGTAAATCACCTCTTGGATTAATCCAACGCGTTGCCGCTCGGATCATGGAGGTGAGTCTTCCTTGTGGAGATCTGTCATTCTGTTACATTCTTGGTGAAGGACTAGGCAGGAAGGCGAAAATCCAAAGGTAAACGAATTTATTTCCATGGACAGGGAAGACAGCGATGCACATTAATGACAGATATGGGGAATACTGACTCAGACGCAGACTAAATACACAAGACAAGCCGAAAATAGCAGGAAACAGGTGATCACAATCGGGGTAGTACACATAGATAATGAGGGGGCGTAGCACACATGAGGATCGAACGAGCAGGTCATGACACAAGACAAACAAATTGTGGATTCAAGCCCAGCTGATGTCATGAGTAAGTTGCCTAAGAAAACGTGTTTATTATAATTCAACTTTATTATATGTAACAGTTTCCTTAGGGGATTCAATTGTAGTAAGAGCATCAAAAAGTATTAATATCAGTGATCAGCTTTAGCTCCTGAGCAGTTACAGGTGGAAATCAGTACTAGAGGTATGGAGAAAATGCAACAATTCATTTCTGAAAATTAAAAAAGAATGTAAGGGCTGTTAGGGGTGGAAACACGGGGGTTCAACATTATTCCTGTAATTTCAGTTTCAGAGAACTGTCAGCGATGTGAGGGAACTCAGCTGTCGTGTGGTCGCTAGGGTCACATCTCTTTGGATATGGTGGCATTCCTTGTATATATAAGTACTCTATATGAACAATAGTATTGGGACACCTGACCATAACAACTACAGGGACTTTTATGACATGCCATTCAAAATCCATAGGGATCAATATGGAGTTGATCCCAAAAGTGTTGAGCTGAGGACAGGGCTCTGTGCGGCCCAGTCACATTCTCCCACACCAGACTCACCCAACTGTGTCTTTGTGGACCTTGCTTTGTGCACTGGGGCACAGACATGCTGGAACAGAAAAGGCTTTCCCCAAACTGTTCCCACAAAGCTGGAAGCATAGAATTGTCCAAAATGCTCGGCTATGGAAACTCATTTCATGAAGTTCCCAGCACGCACTTTTTATGCTGGGGTTAATTGCCAGAGGAAGTTTGGAACTCTGCAGTTACCGAGTCAACAGAGGATTGGCGACTTTCACAGATCATGTGCCTCAGCACTCTTCAAACTCACTCTGTTAATTTACATGGCAGAGTTTGATTCTATCAGGTCTGGATGCTGTTTGACCAAATAGTTACTTCAATATTAGTTCAAATACAAGAACTCGTGGCCAAAGGTGGAAATTAGCATGAGAACATTTTAAGCTAGATTTGAGAAAGCACTTCCTTACACAGCATGTAGTTAGCAAATGTAATAGTCTTCCTATTAGCTAAAACCTTGGGTTCCTTTAAATGTAAGTTACATAAGATTTTAACAACTTTAAGCTGTTAGTTGAATTCTCCGCAAATGAGCGTGATGGGCCAAGTGGCTTCCTCTCGTTTGTAAATTTCTTGTGTTCTTATGTTCTCTTGTTCCTAAATGTTTCCACTTTGCAAAAATACCACTTACAGTTGACATCATCATCAAACCTAGGAAAAGGATCTTGAGCAAAATCAATTAGAGCACCACTCCTAACTGTGCTGGCCTCAGCTGCTAGATAGGGAAGTGGATGAACAGGAGGTGGTACTACCAGGGCAGGAGGCAGTGGTGCTACTAGAGCAGGAGGAACACAGTCAAGTTCTAGATACAACTTAGTAGTGCAAGGAGTCACCAGGGCAACAGGAATGGAATTCACTCAATGACTCCTTGCACTATATTCCCATGCTTGTACGTAGACTCTCATACACCCATTATCTCAGCCACTAAGGTACGGTCCCCCACTGTCCACCACAGCTTTAATCAAATGTATTGTACTGGACTCTAAACTCCCTTCTTCAGGCCACTGGCCCTTCTTCTGCTTACACATCTCATGGGTGCAATGCAATATTGTTGTCCATACTCTCTCTTTACTATACCTAATAGAGTTTCCCAACCAATTTCAGTTTATGTTTCAGTTTTATTTGTCATATGTAAGTTAGCACAGGGTCAACATTACAATGAAATGTGATTGATGTCACGTTTGATGGGAAGGATGAAGGTCAGCTGACGAGAATCTAACCATAAACGGGTTTATTTGGATAAACAGGGCAGACGACGAACATCACATCAAGTCACGTTATGTCAATGAGTGATCTGGGGAATACTAACGTGGACTAAATACACAGGACAGGCTAAACATAACAAGCAACAGGAGATCACAATCAGGAAAGCACACGTGGATAATGAGGGGACGTGGCACACACGAGGACTGGAAGCGCAGGTCATGACAGGACCCCCTCTCCCCCCAAGGCATGCACTCTGGGTGTGCCTCAAAGGGATTGGTGGACAGGACGAGACCGGGAACAAGATGAACCTGGAAAACAAAACAAGACAATTAACGGGGCACAGGGAACAGGACTGAAACACAAAACAAACACAGGGGCAACAGCCATGACTGAATCTGACACAAGACAGGGAATGCGGACAAACAAACCCAGAAGGGAGACACAGAGGGAACAAAAGGACCAGGAGTGAATGGAGGAGACACAGAGGGACAAGGAGCAGAAACAGTAGGCCCAACTGGAAAGGACAGGGGACAAAGGAGAGCCCAAGGGAACCCAGGCGAGGGAAGGGGGGCCGGAGGGACTGCAGGCGACAGGGAGGCAGGAGCAGGAGGGGACCACTGGGGATGAGGAGATGGACAGAGGGATCGACAGGGGAGACGAGGAGGGAGCAGGAGGGGACACTGGCGCAGGCAGGTAGGAGGGGGAAGCCGTGGCAGGTGATGGCGCAGCCAGAGCCAGGGAAGGTGCCGATTGGCACCAAGCTGAAGCAGGGGGACCCAGAGGTGGCCGAGGAGGCACTGGAGGAGGACCCGGAGGTGACAGCCGGGCCGGAGCCACAGGACCCGCAGGCAACCACCGAGCCACAGCCAGGGGATGCATGGGCGAGCCAGGGGGCAGGGCGTGAGGGGCCCAACCCCTGCGCAGGTGTCCTCTGCCCTTTCGGGACACCGAAAGGCGGCAACCTGGTTGAAATCCACCGCGTTAGGGTGAAAGAGTCATTAAGGAGGCCCCCAAGGGGTCCCACTCAAGCTCCTCCTCCTCCAAGGGCGAAGGAGCGGTGGTCAGATAGTCTGGGACCTCCTCAGGGACAGAGACTAGTGCTACGGGCACTGGGGCAGGAGTCACAAGCGGCACCAAGACCTTGGGCGCTGCAGGGAGTGGAGCAGGAGCAGAAGGCGGCTCCGGGACAGCGGGTGTAGCTGCAGGCGGCGCCAAGACAGGCATGACGGGCGGAGCCAGCGAGACAGGCAGGACATCTGGGGTGGCGGAGGCGCGGCCGTAGTAGGCGTCTCGGGTGGAGCCGGAAGTGAGGTTGGCACTGGAGCGCCGGGTGCAGCCATTGGCGGAGACAGCACTGGTACCTCAGACGGAGCTGCAGGCGGTGTGGCAGCAGCAGCAGGGAGCTCAGGTGGAGAAGGGAGCTCAGGTTGGAGGCAGAACCGTCGCGAGTGCCTCGGCCACTGCAGGAATTGCCGGCGGGACAGGAACAGTCCGGATTCCCCCATACTCCCAGTGGCCACCCTGGAATATGGAATCTGTTGGGGACGGCGGCTGCACAGCAGTAATCTCCCCTGCAGACTTCTGTATCGGGAGGAACTCTCCTGAAGGAGGGTTCCGCTCTTGCTGGATAGTTCCCGCAGTCCGGGGTCCTCATGGACCTCTGGCAGGTTCAGCCAGTATATTAACTCCCGTAGCAGCTCGAGGCGTTGGTCCTCGATCCATGGAGGTTTGTTTCCGAGATCAGTCATTCTGTCACGTTTGATGGGAAGGATGAAGGCGAGCAGACGAGAATCCAACCATAAACGGGTTTATTCGGAGGGCAGATGACGACATCACATCACATTACGTCAATGACTGATCTGGGCAATAGTAACTCAGACGCGGACTGCAACAGGCGATCATAATCAGGGAAGCACATGTGGATCACGAGGGGGTGTGGCACACACGAGGACTGGACGCGCAGGTCATGACAATTGATGAGAATAGACAAGTCTCTCAGCAATATAGTAGAAAGAAATGCCAATATAAAGTTAAAATTGTAAAAAAAAAAAGAAAGAATAAATAATGTAACCACTGGCAAGTACTGAGGTGGGGGGTGGGGGAGACAACGTTATTGCACATGAAATAAAGTGACAAGAGTGGGCAGCGGTACAATTGTCAACAATTTAAGGTGGCAGTTAAGTAAGAGTATTGCACAGAATAATTTTTTTTTACTTTTATTATAATAATAAAAATAAAAATGAAGTGTAAAGTGCAAAGTGAAGTGTCAGCAGGGGGAGGAGTAGAGATATGAAATGGACTTGGGACCAGAGGGTTTCATCTTTCTCGCTATTGTGTCCTTGCTGTGTTGTATAAACTTATGCTTACTTGGTAAACATCCTGCTGTAAGTACATAGAACGCTATCTCAATAAGAGTCTGCTAAGGGGTGTATAATTGCTTGCAGCCAAATATGATATATCACCAGCTACAGAGATACATATACTGTATTATGTTTTTGAACTAAGGACTATTTTCCCCTTCAGAGGCAGCTTCTAATGATCCAAATATTCCAACATCAGCAGGGGAAGACCTTAATGAACACCTACCAGGTGCACATGTTGATCAAGTTCAAAGACACATCATGGGCCTCATCAATGTGTTTTTACAGGTAAACCACATTAAGTAAAACACTTTGTTATAGGCATTAATTGTAATTTACTGAAAAGTCATAGAAATTTTGTAGACCTTTAGATCTTTCAGACTCTCTTGCACGTTATGTACCATCTCACCTCTAATGTCAGAATTACTGAATCACTGCTCAGCATTCTCAGCATCATATACAAAAATAAATAGGGCTGTGCAGAGACTTTTTGAGCAGGAGATGCGTAAAGTTAAAAAGGGACATTCAGAACCCTATGTATCATGTACGGGCGAAATGGAGGACTCAGTAGCAGGCTTTAGGGCAAACAAAAGGGATTATATAAGCAAAATGGGAACTGGAAAATAAACAGCATCACAGGGGATCAGAAGGGGAGTGAAGCCCACAGGTAACACGATAACACAACTTCAGTGACAGAACTGGGGAACACAGTACTGGGAAGCACTTTAATACAGAGCTAAAGAGGAGCAAACAAGAGGCAGCTGCAACATGAGGGCAGGAACGAGGGGTCCTGCCAAACAGGTGTGGCTCGTCAGAGCCAGGTTAGGGAGATACTGGAGGAGCAGGCAGGCAGGGCATGACACTAATTATTGTAATAATCTCACAAAATTCCACATGTGCCTGAGATGTAGTACTTGCTTACAGTTTATCCTGACTTTATGTTACTTTCTTAATGTGTTCACATTTTTATTTGGTTTTGTGAATTTTGCCTTGATTAATTTGATGTTTTCTTCCTGCTGCAAAGATGCAAGCTGGACAAAGTATGGATTCAAGCACAGCTGATGTCATGAGTAAGTTGCCTAAGAAAATGTGTTTATTATAATTCAACTTTATTATGTGTAACAGTTTTTTTAGGGAATTGTTTTGCAGTAAGTGCAACAAAAAGTGTTTAATATCAGTGATCAGCAATAAGCCAGTTAGACTGTAGGTTAGTGACATCAGTTTTTTGCTGAAGAAATTATTTTATTTAAATTATTTATTGGGACGGAGTGGTGGCTCTGAGGCTAGGGATCAAATCCTGTGAATGTCCAGAGTTATCCTACTCCATTGGGCCCTTGAGCAAAGCCATTAACCTCCAGTTGCTTCATCCTGTGTATGATGTTAATCTACATCCAGCGCTATAAGGAGGTCCTCCAACTTACAGGGAATAACTTGAGGATTGGCACTTCAGTCACCAGAAAAAAACCTCACACTGGTCCATGCGGACTAGTGTGGTGCTGAGGTATCACCTGTCACATGACTGCACTCGGGTTCTCATCCCTGAGGTGGTTTGTCGTGTGGTTGGTATGGTAATCAGTGCATCCTCCCTACTTCTTATCTAAGCAGTTACAGGTGGAAGTTAATACTACAAATTAGTACTAGAAGTTTTGCATGGAAACAAAATAAATGCATTTACATGCAGAGTTTTGAATCTTTCTGAGTTCGTTTAACAGATCCCATGCTCTACTTTGACAATCTAATACAAAGCGCAAGGCACAACTAACATTTGTGGGCATGCCCAAAACCATTTTGCTATTTTAATGGTGGAAAAAAGCAAAAAAAGTTGTCCTAATTCTCTTAATTATTCAGAGGTATGTTTAGGCTGTAACATGCAATAAACCTATCAGAATGGCCTGCTACCTCACCTTTAAAAGGCAGGGGTGCATGAGCTATGGCAGATTGCTATTATATAATATATATATAGGTGTTTCATTAAACAGTATGAAGATATGACAGGACTCTACAACTCACACGTTTCTTAAACATCATTTAATAATATGCCACTAATTTTAGTCATGTTTTTTGTTGGTCAAAAGAGCAATGTCATTTTGCTTCCAACAATACGCCCAGCTTCATTTAACAAATGAGAAACAATAGGCAAATCTGTCTCATCACAATTTGAATTTTATATGCCACTTAAATTCTAACATTGAATATTTATGCATTGGAAATATGTGTCAGATTTTTTTTTGCCTCTGAATTAAGTCTTCAAATTTTCTATAATGCAGTTTCACTGCTATTTCTCCATGTTCACAAATTCACTATAAAACAAATTCAGGGTTTAAAGATACTCAAGTTTCAAAAATTCAAAGAGAACATTTCAAAGTTGCTCCAATTTGATGGTCTGAATTCACATGTTAAAAATACGAGTTATACATCCAGGATACCAAGGCTAAGCAATCGAATTTGTGTGTGTGTTCGACTTCATGCAGCTACTTACAGCGCTGGCTTAAACCAGTGCATTCTGGTCCTGATGCAATGTATCATGGTTGGATTGTGATGATTGTGATGAGATAGATTTACTTCCATAAACAAGGACAGAATCATTTCTTATTTTGAAAAATGTGCACTTGCATGGAATGCGCTGGTATAAAAGTAGCAAAACCACACAACAAAGTGGTTCTCTGGATTGGCATTTTAAATATCCATCAGAGAAGGAAGAATGGTCCTGGCAACCTTCTCTGCTGGTTTAATGAGCTGCAGGAGGGACTGGCAGTCTGAGGTGTTGCAGGATCCAAACCAGGCTTTGATGCAGTTTACAGGGACGCTCTTTATGGTGTAAAATGTGGACAGTTGGAG
>JAABNX020000045.1:6844567-6856634 GCA_015163995.2 Mormyrus lacerda | reverse complement strand
TGAATACTAGCATGTCATGGTTTGGGGATTTTTACAGATTTTATCCAGCTCTTTTTCAAACATGTATAGTAGACTGAGTAACCATGAAAATAAAGTGAAAAAGCAGCAGAAAATGACATCACAACAGCAGAAAATAAAGAAGAAAATGAAAGTAAATTAAAAGAATTTATAATTTAAATGTACTTATCTACGGCACTGATTTCTTTTAAATTCTTTTATTTAATTTTAATTTTCTGCTTATTTTGTTGTTTTCTTTGTCCTGATTGTTGACTCGTTAGTGTGTCTTATTACAGTACAATACATTTTTGTATGTTCTTTGATTGTGTAAACACGTCATTGATGTGAGCATCAGCATGGTTATGTAATTACCAAGTTTAGACAACCGATGCAATACGACCTTCGATTTGAGATATATAATATATATATATATAGCTTTATTTTAAAAAGCAAAATCCAACAACACCCGTATTCTGTTAGTGTACATGACAATTGACTTGACGTTCGTTTTTTGCACACTGCACGCTACCAGTCCTATATCCTCCCTTGGTACTTCTCTGCGTCAAATCTGCTCTGCCTCGGCAAATGTTTTTTTTACAACACCATCTGACACTTACCTGAATAAAGTAGATAATTTACAACATTTTGCGGCGGTAGCCGCGAGTTCAGCTTGTTTTCTTTTGCCTTCTCGATCTTTGCGAGGCATGGTGACAGCATAAGCAGCAGATGACAACTACACGATGATTACCGAAGAGGACACCTATCTGTTATTCGAAAACCGTTGGATGGCTTTTCCAATCAAAAACGTAACCCCCACTGTAAATGCACCATTGTCATTGCCATCTCCATAGTAGGCTGAACGATACATGCCGTACGAGCCAACCATGCGACGAACACATGATCGTAGCAGTCCAGAATTCATTGCGGTTCATTCAGTAGTTAGGGTCGACCTCGTTTCTCGTATCGAAAGTTGGGTTCGGGTTCAGTACAGATGCATCGATTGTTGACGAGGTAAAGTGGACTGTGTCGTGCGCAAGTGTTTTATGTAATGAACTTTTGGTAAAATGGGGGCATACGGCCAGACAGACATTAAAGGCAGGCCAATCTTGGCCGTAAGGTACTTCAATTTTGAGGAGGCGTGCGGCCAAATTTGAAAGGCACGATGGCCATTGGCCGCGGTGCCGCGGCTTATGTCGAGCCCTGACAGAGAAGTTAGCATGTATGTACTTATTGTGGCATCTTTCTCTCCTGTGATTTTCTTGCTCCTGAGGTCCCACAGTTCAAGGTCCTTTGCACCCAGTCAGACATGGAGCAGCAGCTTATGGTTAGTGAGGAGGCCAATAGTCCAAACATCACCAATGACAGCGAGCTTGACAGGGAGGCCACTGGGCCAGCTAGTGAGGAGAGTAAATCTCATCAAGAGATTGCTGTAGCAGCAATGGAACTTTCCCCTGGCTCATCTGGAGGTAAAGGGCGTCTTGGGGCTCGAGTGAACTTTACATGCAGACAGATAGTGACCTCCAAAACCTGGGGACAGGTGGCCATGAGCACAATGTATATGAAGATATGTTTTCCAAGTAACAGGATCATAACTACTCATTGTAAAAATACATATTAGTTGTGGAAGACAACACTGTAATATGGAGGAAATACAGAATTTTATTTTTGTAATTAAATAACCCAAGCAAGAATTCAAACAGCTGGGATAAAAATCTGTTCCCTGCAAACAAACTGGTTTGTGGCCATATAAGTAACAGTTATATTTGGAACAACTGAAATTTAATTCATGAAATGAAGCATAGGTTTCTTCAGTAAGAATTATGTGCACCACAGGACAGAATCACACACAAAACAAATAAACCCTGCAACACTGCCAGATTATTATGTATGTTCTTACCCTGGTTTCATCCTCTTGTGTGAAGATCTTCCTCTTGAGATCCAACAGATCCTTTGCGCTGAGCTGGATACGGAGCAGGAACCAATGGCTACCCAGAATGCCAATATGCCAAATATTGCCGGTTACAGTGAGCAATTCAAGAAGGGCAATGAGTCAGCTGGTGAGGAGAATGAAGCTGATGGGTGGGTGATTGTGCCACGAATGGAACATTCAACTGGCCCCTCTGGAGGTAAAGGGCGTCTTGGGGCCTCATTGAACTCTACATTCATACAGACACTGGGCACTCCAGCCAGTAGACAGGTGGCTATGAGCACAATGTGTACAAAGATAGATATTACAAGTAATGCTAGCATAACCATTTCTTCAACAATAGCCATAGGTTTTGAGATTTTACACGTATTAATTTTCACTGAGTCTCCTGCCTCAGTTTTTATAATGGCATATACTCCAGATGTTATGAAGAGTAAAAAGAGAAAAATCCCTCTTTGCCATGAAAATGAACTTAATACTAAAAAACCCATTTCCAGTGCATTGCAGCCCTGTCACAAAAGGACCTGCTGACATCATTTCAGTGATTCTCTCGTTAACACACGTGAGAGTGTTGACAAGGACAAAGCTGGAGATCACCCTGTCATGCTGAATGAGTTAGAATAGCAGATTGAATGCTTTAAAAGAAAGGTGGTGCTTGAAATAATTTTTCTTCCTCTGCTAACCATGGTTACCTGCAAGGAAACACGTGCAGTCATCATTGGTTTGCACAAAAAGGGCTTAACAGGCAAAGATATACTGTAGCTGCTAGTAAGATTGCACCTAAAGTAAGCGCCAGGACGTCACATAAAGTTGATTCAGCTGTGTGATCGAGGCACCACCAGTGCAGATCTTCCTCAGGAAGGCAGGTGGGAGTGCATTTGCACACACAGTGAGGTGAACACTTTCGGAGGATGGCCTGGTGTCAAGAAGGGCAGCAAAGATGCCACTTCCATCCAAGAAAAACATCAGGGACAAACTGATATTCTGCTAAAGGTACAGGGACCATTCATGTGTGAAGTATTTCCTCAGCCAAGGGAGTGGGCTCACTCACAATTTTGCCTAAGAACACAGCCCTAAATAAAGAATAGTACCAAAACATCCTCCGAGAGCAACTTCTCCCAACCATCCAAGAAGAGTTTGGCGACGTATAATGTCTTTTCCAGCATGATGGAGCACTGTGCGATAAGGCAAAAGTGATAACTAATTGGCTCAGGGAACAAAACATTGACCATTTGGGTCCATGGCCAGGAAGCTCTCTAGACCTTAATCCCACTGATAACTTGTCAATCCCGAAGAGGCGGGTGGACAAACAAAAACCCACAAACTCTGACAAACTTCAAGCATTGATTATACAAGAAAGGGCTGCCATCAGTCAGGAGTTAGCCCAGTAGTTGATCGTCAGCATGCCAAGGCGAACAGGTCTTGAAAAAGTAGGGCTAACACTGCAAATATTGACTCTTTGCATAAACTTAATGTAACTGTCATAAACTCATTCTCAAAACTTTTGGACACAGCTGTATATCCTGTTGTGACCACTTTGATCTCCATTACTATTGCAATTGATTCAAGATGGCAAATATTTTACAGGAACTGCATTGTATTCTGTGATTCAAATACTTTCCCTCTTCATGTCAAAGTGGAATTACATCAACTCAAGTGAGCTTTTGTCTACAATATTCTCAAGGCTATACCGAAACCCTTCAGGTAAGCTGTCCAGTGATTCTAAGGTTTGCTATCTACCTCGAAAATCATTCACTTTTGAAACTCAGCAAAAAGTATAATGTTCTTGCCTTTTCCAACTAAAACCTTACACATTTAACCATCTTATTAAAATCCTCAATAAAATTATTAATAAATTCAAATTCCTTCACCATAAATAGTCTGAGATGGGGAGCATTTTACCACATCCGTGCATGAATACCTGATAAAGACATCTATATGTAGAACATTTTCATGTATTCTTCCTTTTCATGAGAATTGTAACTCATTTTTAATTTTCATTCCTCTTCCACAGTGAAAGCCCATATAGTGATTGCCGGAGAAACCTTCAATACTCATGAGACCTTCATTCAAAAGCTGAAGCTGCAGATAGAGCTCTGCAGTGCAGAGAGCTGCAACGTCATCCTGGTCTTCTGTCCTGTTGTTTCTCGGATTGGGACAGACATGGAGGTATCGATGACCAGAGTTCCAGGTGAGCCAGGATTCAGTCTCTGCTGTATGTCACCTTTGCCCTGAAATCCAAAGAACACACAACAAACAGATATATCGTAGTCTAACTTTTCACAGGGGAAATTGTGAGATTTAATAAAAGCTGCTCATCAGAAGTTATTCTGTAAAACATACACATTTATTATTGAATATTTAATTGAAGTTATAATGGAAAATGGTATTTGTTTCTGTTAGCAAAGACCCCTGTGTTGATAGTTTTGGTATGACCCATTTTGTGTGTAAAAACCCATAGTCACATGTAGCTTTGGTTGGAAGAAGTAAGTTGGATGGAAGGAAGGATTTTAGAATTGTGGAGCAAAGTACTTTTTTGATCATGTTAGTGCAGTTTGGAAACCCTTTTTCATTTTAAGATGATTTTGCAACGTGTATTTTACTTACATTTGTAGGTTTTTGTTGCATTTTACCACTTTGCATGCATCCATTACGTAACTCGAATGCTTAACGGGATGGCGCAGATATGGGATCTGTTGCCATAACATTCTCTCTTTTTTCTATCCATCCTTCCATGGTCACTTGTCTAGTACAGGTTTGTGGTCAGCCTAAAGCCTATCCTAGGAAGCAAACATTATAGCCTTTCTTTTTCCTTACCTTATTTTACACAGTGGAAAAAACCTGTTAGGGGAAGCAGTAAAATTCATAACTACCCATGCTAACCTGTTTGGTTTCTCCCTTCCTCAGATAACAAACCTGTCATCCTGGTGTTCATGCACCACTGTCACGATCCCAGTCACATGACGAACATCACAGTGCAGCCCTGCCGGCGCAACATAGTTCAAGTCGTCCACTGCGCCTTCCATGAGTCAGTAGGGCTCTTGGAATGCCAGGAAAACAAGCAAGTGGTCGCCGAGGTGTATCCTACGCTGCTGAGGTACAACTGAAATATCAGATGCTCTACGGGAGAAGCGAATATTAACACAAACGCTGTGAACATAAGAATATAAGAAATTTACAAATGAGAGGAGGTCATTCGGCCCATCAAGCTAGTAAACTTTACTAATAGAGTTGTTAAAATCTTATCTAGCTCTGATTTAAAAGAACCTAGGGTTTTAGTTTGCAATACACTAGCAGGAAGACTATTCCATACTCCAGCTACACGCCGTGTAAAGAAGTGCTTCCTCAAATTCATTTTAAAATGTTCTTCTGTTAATTTCCAGTTGCACACACTCAGGATTTCAATCAGTTTAATGAGTTATCCATAGACTTTTTAAGCAAACCGTGGGATTTTGCTGCTGTTTAACTGCGTATGCATAATATTTCTAACTGAGAAACACCCATGATATATGCAAGTACATAAGAAGTACACATTAAAGGTACTCAGGATATAAAGCATTACTAATAAAAAAGCAAATTACTAATTTAGAGGTCACAAACTATCAGGTGAATGTCATATCTTAATTGTGTTGTACATGAATGAAAAATATATCAGAAAAAATAAATGAAGATAATTTCATTGTTTTTGTATGTACATATACATAAATTATACATTCTACATACAGTACACACAGAAATATATGTATGTGTTAATATTAAAGGTCAACAGTAGATTGTGTGTAGAATGGAAGAGATTGTGTGACAGTATTTCATTACACACACATGTAATGTATTACATACACTCTGCAGGTATGTTGATTTACGTGCTGACGTCCCACGGTCCAGCACTGAACCAGTGAGAGAGACGAGTGAGTCCCATCAGTGCAAGGATGTAAGAAAAAAGGAAGATTCTGGTGGCTCCTCTGGAGGTAAAGGGTGTCTTGGGGCCTGATTGATCATTGTGTTCATATTGTGTTGCATACTACACACTTTCAAGGAAAAGACTCATAATCACTGATCCAAACATACTGTATTATTAGTTTCAAGTTTATAATTTTAAGAATAGAGAACAGTTTAAATGATATCTGATTTTAGCAGTAGAGTAACCACTAGGGGTCACTTACAGTATCTGTAGATGAATTGGCATTCCCTATATACATGTCACTGTAACTGCTTAATCCCAACTGGGGTCACTTGAGCCTATCCTGGGAACAATGGGTACAAGAGGGACCTGGCCCTAGGCAGTTGACAACACACTCACAGGGCCAATTTAGACTCACCAATCAACCTATCCTGCATTCTTTTGGACTGTGGGAGGAAACTGGAGCCCCTGATAGAAACCCACATAAACATGGGGAGAGTGTGTGAACTCCACACAGAAAGGTCCCAGGACCGAATCCAGGACCTTCTTTGTGTGAGGCAGCAGTGCTAACCACTGTGCCACCCTCTCTATACATATAGATGCGTAACTTCCTAGTTTGACCACATTCTCCTCCATCCCTTCCAGAGTGATTCCCTGAATAGTGGCCTCACAAAAGGTGGTAACGTCAGGGCCCAACACCCAGCAGACGGACATTAGAATCAGTTCAGTTGTAGAAACAGAAGTAGCTACATTCATAATGGCTTTAAATCTTAGTTCTGCAAACAAACTGGTTTAAGTTTATGGACATGACAGTAACAGTTACTGTATATTAGGAACAGCTAAAGTTTTACTCATGAAATGAAGCCGAAGTTTCTTCAACAAGAATTATGCATACTGCAAACTTTCAGCAGAATCAGGCACAAACCAAATAAACCCTGCAACACAGAGAGGTTATTATGTATGTTCTTACATTGGTCTTATCCTCATGTGAAGATCTTGCTCCTGAAGTCTTAGAGTCCAAGGTTCGATGCACCTACGTGAATATGAAGATGGCTACTCAGGATGACAACAAGCCAAACATCACCAATGACAGCGAGCATCTCAAGGGGTACAATCAGTCAGCTGGTGAGGAGAGCGAAGCTGATGGGTGGGTGATTGTGTCACGAATGGGACATTCCACTGACCCTTCTGGAGGTAAAGGGAGTTTTGGGGCCTGAATGAATTCTACATGCATACAGACACTGACCTCTCTTGCCATGAGCACAATGGGTACAAAGATACATATTCCATTACTAATAATTATAAAAATTACAGGTATGACAGTACACAAAATTCATGGTTCTGGGTACACGGCTCAGTGCAGTTTTGGTATAGAAGGGAAAATAATGAAGTTTTTATTGTACTTTACAATTTGTAACCCACAGAAGACAATCCACAAATATGTACCACACTGTCAGAAAAAGGGTACCAATTTGTACCTTTGCTTGTCACTGGGGCTGTACCCTCAAGGGTAAATGTACCTTTTAAGATAAAGAAGTGGACTATGAGGAACACTTTTGTAACATTGGGGGCATGTTGTTTGTACTTTGGGGATATTCCTCAGAGTCCATTTCTGTAAAAGGTACAATTACCTACAGCTAAGGGTACAATTGGCAGACCCTTGAGGGTACAGCATTACTGCAGGAAAAAGTGAGACCACTTCTTGCCATCTACTAGCCTACTGCCGAAAGGTTAATGTGATCAGTCTATTTCAGAGATATAATAAAATATTGTTACTGCTCTAGGGTGACTACCATATCTAGTCCTGATGGCGAACTTGTGCCACATAGGTGGGTGAATGACACACAGAAGAAATCTGTGTGTAGAAAATTTTCAAGTATGTTTCCTGTTCATGACAATCTTTAAATTCTCTTTCTCTTCCCCAGTGAAAGTCCACATGCTGGTTGCTGGAAATACTTTCAAAACCCATGATACCTTCATGGAAAAACTGGAGCTGCGGATAGAGTTCTGCAGTGTAGAGAGCAGTAGCGTCATTCTGGTCTTCTGTCCTGTTGTTTCTCGGATTGGGACAGACATGGAGGCAGCAATGAGCATAGTTACAGGTGAGCCAGGATTCAGTCTCTGCTGTATGTCACCTTTCCCCTGAAATCCAACAAAAACACAGCAAACGGGGATTATGTAGTTCATCTCTTCACAGAGGAAGACAAAGCATCCATATCTGCCAAGTCTTTTTCTAGTGGATCTGACAGTCTCTAAAGGCTATAAACTGTGTCTGACACATTTTTAAATTTATGGTTTGTCACAGATCAATTTCTTTTGACTAACAGGTAATCTAGTACATAAAAAATTACCAATAAAACTGAAATTTAACTTTTAAAATAAGACTGACACATGATTTCTTATACTATATAATAAAATCAGGCAAAGAAATGAAATTTAGTTTTAAAATCAACCTGACTGTTCATACAGTGTCTAATAACAGAAGAGATATATGTAACTATATTTTGATTTCCTGTGACAGTGACTAACCCAATAAAGTTTGGCACTGTTCTATAATGTGTTATGTTCAACAACACTACACATACAGTCTTTAGAAAGCATTTAATCTCAATTATCATTATTTGTTTCTTACCAAGTATTTTACAAACACGCAAGTCAGCCTGGACTCTGAATATGTGTCATAAATTTCCTTACTTCAAAGGACCTTGGCTTTTATAATTTTTCCATCCATTCTTCCATGACCAGTTAAGCACTACAGATTAATACTGAGCCAAGAGCCAATCCTAGAAGCAAACCTCACAGCTTTTTTTGTTCCCTCCTTATTTAAGATCCAAAAAACCAGGAGGGGAAGCAACAGCATCTATCAGTTCCAACAGTAACCTGCTTGGTTTCTCCCTTTCACAGGAAACAAACCTGTCATCCTGGTGTTCATGCACCACTGTCACAACCCCAGTCACATGACCAACATCACAGCACAACCGTGCAGGAGAAACATAGTGCAAGTCGTCCACTGCGCCTTCCATGAAACTAAAGGGCTGCTGGAATGTCAGGAAAATGAGCTGGCGGTCAAAGCAGTGCACTCAACACTGCTGAGGTACAAGAGAAGAAACAGACCCTCTGCAGGGGAAGCAGCTATTAACACAAATACTGTGCACACACTCAGGATTTCAATCAGCTTAATCAATTATCCTCAGAGTTTGCAATCAAACTGTCTGATTATTCTGCCGTAGAATTTAACTGTGTATGCACCATATTCCTAACTGCAATTCACCAACCACATGTTCAAGATAAAAAAAGCACAAGTTAAACATATTCAAGACATTAAAACAACTTGGAAATGTTATGTATCAACAGTAACTTTCAGGGGAATATTTAACATCTTTATTGTATGTGACTGAAAGATTAACCAGAACAATTTAATGAAGATCACTTTATTGACAGTGTGGAGAGAACCGAGTTAGATGGTGAGGAGAGTGATTTTGACGGGTTGGTGATGCTATCACATTCGGAACTTTCCACTGCCCCCCCTGGAGGTAAAGGGTGTCTGGGGCCTGAATGAACTCAATATATACACAGTGTCTTGTGTACAAAGATCTAAGTATTGGTATCGTAATCCTGTCTATACATACCCTTGCAATCTAACCTATTGTGACGACTTTGATCTCCATTACTACTGCAACTGATTCTAGATGGCAAATATTTTACAGGAACTGCATTGTTTTCTATGATTCAAAATCTTTTCCTCCTAATGTCAAACTGGAGTTTCATCAATCCACGTCAGCTTTTATCTGCAGTGTACACATGGTTATCTGCAGTGGTCTCATGGCTATACCCAAATACTTCAGGTAAGCTGTCCAGTGCTTCTAAGGTTTGCTATCTACCTCCCTAATCATTCACTTTTAATCAAATTCAGCAACAAGTATAATGTTCCTGCCTTTTCCAGCTAAAACCTTATAAATTTAACCATCATATTAAAATCCTAAATACAAATATAGTTGCAAGCAGCGAATATGGGACCAAGCATACAACCAAGGCATAGATGGCATGGAAAGAATTAAAAAAGAGACTGGCAGAGACCAATCTTCACAATCCCCAGACATTTGCCTGTGGGAAATTGTTACATTTTCAATAAAATCCAAAATGGTGTCCGCATCACTTAGACAAACAGAGGACTGGGGATGTACCATGGTGTTAGAAGACATAAGAATTGTTTTCTATGTGAAACCCTTCCACAATTATCAGCCAAAACACATTTTTGCTTATTTCAGCACCGCCTAGTGGTGGAATGGTGCCATTTTTGGTGAATGCCTTTGAAATTGGGTCACAAGTCTATATTCCAAATTTAATTTTGATATCACAAAGCATTTTGGAGACATGGCCTCACTTCCTGTTTGGTGGCTTTGTCATCAAATGTATTGGACGACAGCGGCCATACTATTTGGCTTAGCATAATGCTTTCTCTTCCCCAGTGAACAAGTTTTGGTTGGGACTGACTGTAGATGATGCACACCACATTTGGTGGTGATTGGACCCAGGATGAGCTCACAAAAGTAGTTTTGCAGAAAATTCAATGTGGCAAAAAATCCCATACGGTTAAAATTAACAACAATGGGTGCATTCGAGTTGGGAGACTTCAGGGGAATTAAAGATCACAGTTCTAGGCCAAAGGGTTTATAAGTTATATGCAAAAACGTATCTTGACTTTTGGCCTGATGGTGGCGCTAGAGGGATAGATGGATTGATCCCGAATTTGGTGAGGGCATACTGTAGCCTTGTCCATCCCAATATGCCAAATTTCAAAGGTGAAGATTGGATCAATTTTGTGTCATATGGAAAATACTGAATTTTTTACTAAAATCCAATATGGTGGCTGCATAAATTCGGGGGACATTAACTTTCCCAGGAGTCAACCTGGGGCCATCCCACAGAATTAGAATATATAAGACTTATACTTACTTACTTTTGCTAATGGTAGTGCCCCCTAGTGGTGCAGTGGCATCATTTTTCGACTTCAGAATTGGACCCCAAGTCCATGTCCCAAATTTGGTTTTGATATATGAAATCATTGCTGAGATATGGTCTCATTTCCTGTTTGGTGACTTTGTCCTCAAATTCATTGGATGACAGGGGCCAAACCATTTGACTTAGCATAATTCTTTGAACAACTTTTTGTCAGAGCCCTTTCTAGATGATGCTCACCAAATTTAGTGCTGATTGGATCAACGGCTTAGGATGAGTTTACAAAAGTACATTTTCAACAAAATTCAAAATGGCGGAAAATCCAATATGGCAGAAATGAACAGCAATGGGTGCATCTGAATTGGGCTGACCCAAGGATTTAGAGGAATCAAAGATTTCAATTGTAGCCCAAAGGGGTCAAAAGTTAAAAGCAAAAATGTATCTTGAATTTTGGCCTTATGGTGTCGCTAGACGCATGGATGAATTGACCCCAAACTTGGTGCCAGAATAGTTTCAACTGTCCTCTATCAATGTCCCAAATTTCAAAAAAATTTACTAATCGGTTCTTTGGGTTGCTATAGACTTCCATTGCAGAAAGCATAATAATAATAGTGAAAAATCCTAAGAAAAACAATAGGTGCCCATACAAATTCATATTCCACCACCATATATTTGTCAGGGTCAGTCCCTGTGTTCCCACTCTGTGTCCCTTCCCCATTTGGCCAGCAGGCATTGCTGGTCATCCTGTTCTTTGTTTTAGTCTCTGTTCTCACCCATTACTTGTTTGGCCTCATGGCTCAATGTGTTGAGCATGTGGTTGCCTGTGATCCTTGTCCTGTGTTCCAATCCTACCTCCTCTAGTTTTTATTTTGCTCCCTAGTGTTTCATTTGAATTTTTCTAGTTCTTGTGTCTGATTTTGTATTTGGTTTTAGTTTTGTTCCTTGTGCCCTTGCTTGTGTTTTTACTTGTTTGTAATTCCCCAGTGTTAGTTTCTGTTTCCCTGTTCCTTGGTTAGTTCTTAGTTTCCCTGTTTTAGTTCCTTTGAGTTTATTAGTTTAATCTGTGCCCCGTTTTCCTGGTCTTTGTTAATTAGCCTCACGTGTCCTATGTTAGTCTCGTTACCCCACAGTATTTTAGTCCCTGCTTCTGTCTTGTTCCCTGTTGGTTCATTGTTGCTGTTTGATGATTGTGAAGGTTCTGTTGTTTGTGCGTGACTATTATTCCCGTTGTTCGATGTTACCTGCCTTGTTTTTTGTAGATAGTCTTTGTTTACTTTTGAGGC
>JAABNX020000045.1:6825281-6835808 GCA_015163995.2 Mormyrus lacerda | reverse complement strand
CAGAGTCTTAAGCACTTATGTAAGTCGCTCTGGCTAAGGGCGTCTGCCAAATGCTGTAAATGTAAATGTAAATGTAGAAGGAATACTTCGAAGACCTCCACAATCCCATGCGGATGAGGAAGCGGAATCTGGGGACTTGGGGGTGGACTCCCCTATTTCTGGGGTGGAGGTCGCTGAGGTGGTTAAAAAACTCCTCAGTGACTGGGCCATGGGGGTGGATGAGATCTGCCAGGAGTCTGGATGTTGGATGTTGCAGGGCTGTCTTGTTTGATATGCATCTGCAGCATTGCATGGACATCAGGTGCGGTGCCTCTGGATTGGTAGACTGGGATGGTGGTTCCCCTCTTGAGGGAAGGATGGAGCGAGAGATCGTCAGATGGATCGGTGCAGCATCAGCAGTGATGCGGGCGCTGCATCGGTCTGTCATGGTGAAGAAGGAGCTGAGCCAAAAAGCCAAGCTCTCAATTTACCAGTCTATTTACGTTCCAACCCTCACCTGTGGCAGGGCTATTCAATTCAGGCCATCGATTCCAAATCCTGGTAGTTAGTTTAATAATTACTGATTCTGATTAGTCAGAGGCTTCACACCTGGCTCACAGGTAAAGGCAGGCTGGAAAATCAGCAGGGCTTGGCCCTTGAGGACTGCAAGTTGAATAGCCCTGAGCTATGGTCATGAGCCGTAGGTAGTGTCTGAAAGAACGAGGTTGCGAATAAATATAAGCTGCCTAAATGAGTTTCCTCCGCAGGGTGGCTGGGCTCTCCCTTAGAGATAGGGTGAGGAGCTCAGTCATTCAGGAGGGACTCAGAGTAGAGCCGCTGTTCCTCTGCATCGAGAGGAGCCAGATGAGGTGGCTCAGACATCTGGTCAGGATGCCTCCTGGACGCCCCCCTGGTGAGGTGTTCTGGGCATGTTCCACTGGGAAGAGGCCCCGGGGAAGACCCAGGACACGTTGGAGAGACTATGTCTCCGAGCTAGCCTGGGAATGCCTCGGAATTCCCCCAGAGGAGCTGGATGAAGTGGCCGGGGAGAGAAGTCTGGGTTTCCCTGCTTAGACTGCTGCCCCTGCGACCCGACCTCGGATAAGCGGTAGATGATGGATGGATGAATGGAATTTTATTACTTTCATCAGAAGTCAGAAGTTTACATACACTAAGTTTATTATGTCTTTAAACAACATAGAAAATTCCAAATGATTCCAGTCTCAGCTTTAGAAGCTTCTGATATGTCAATTTTAGTTAATTGGTGGCACACATGTGGATGTATTTTAAGGCACACCTGAAACACAGAACCTCGTTTTGTGACATCATGGGAAAATCAAGAGAAGTCAACCAAGACATCAGGAAAAGAAATGTGGACCTCCACAAATCTGGTTCATCCTTAGGTTCAATTTCCAGATGTCTGAAGGAAGGTCCCACGGTCATCAGTTCAAACAATCATACGCAAGTATAAACACCATGGGAGTATACAGCCAACATGCCACAAATCAGCCCTCAGACAACAGCAAAAGACCTTGTGAAGATGCTGACTGAAACTGATGAGATAGTAAAACGAGTCCTGTACCGACATGACCTGAAAGGCCACTCAGTGAGAAGGCAGCCATTGCTTGAAAACCACCATAAAAAAGCCAGACTGCAGTTTGCATCTGCACACGAAGACAAAGATCTTAATTTTTGGAGACATGTCCTGTGCTCTGATTAAACTTCTATTGAACTGTTTGGCCATCGTGATCAACAATACAGTATATTTGGAGGGAAAAGAGTGAAGCTTGCAAGCCTAAGAATACCATCCCACCCGTGAGGTATGGGGGTTGCAGCGTCATATTGTGGGGCTACTTTGCTGCAGGAGGGACTGGTGCACTTCACAAAATAGATGGCATTGAAGCAACTGCTGAAGTTATCAGCCAGGAGGTTAAAGCTTGGGTGAAAATTGGTCTTCCAAATGGACAATGACCCCAAGCATACTTCCAAGTTAGTTGCAAAGTGGCTTAAGGACAACAAAGTCAAGGTGTGGCCATCACAAAGCCCTGACTTCAATCCTATAGAAAATTTATGCGCGGTACTGAAAAGGCATGTGTGAGCATGAAGGCCTACAGACCTGATTCAGTTATGCTAGTTCTGTCAAGAGGAAAGTGCCAAAATTCCAGCAAACTACTGTGAGAAGCTTGTGGGAGGAAACCCAAAAGATTTGGTCCAAGTGAAACAGTTTCAAGGCAGTGCTACCAAATACTAAGGCAGTGTGTGTAAATGTTTGAAATAATAAAAAAATCTCTACAGTATAATATTATCTCTCTCTTTATTCTGACATTTAACAAATGAAAAAAAAATTGGTAACCCTAACTGACCTAAAACAGAACAAGGTAGGGGAAGCAGCAGCGTTCATATCTGCTCACACAAACTTATATGGTTTCGCCCTTCTACAGAAGACAAACCTGTAATCCTGGTGTTCATGCACCACTGTCACCACCCCAGTCACATGACCAACATCACAGTGCAACCATCCAGGAGCAAGATAGTACAAGTCGTCCACTGTGCCTTCCATGAAACTAAAGGGCTGCTGCAATGCAAGGAGAATGAGCAGGCGGTCAACATGGTGCGCTCAACACTGCTGAGGTACAAGTGAAGAAAGAGACCCTCTGCCGGGGAAGCGAGTATTAACACAAATACTGTGCACACACTCAGGATTTTAATCAGTTTAATAAGTTATCCTCAGAGTTTGTAAGCAAACAGGGACCACAATTATTCTGCTGTTTAACTGTATATGCAAAACATTTCTAGCTGAGAAACACCCACCATATATGAAAATACATGAAAAGTACACATTAAACATACTTAAGATATGAAGCATTACTAATGATCAAGCAAATTACTAATTTTACAGAATGAACAACTATCAGGTGAACATCTAACGTCTTAACTATATTGTACATGAATGAAAAATGAATCAGAAAATTTTAATTAGGATGAAACTTGATTTTTTTTTATTGTTTTTGTATATACTTGTACATAAGTAATACATTATATATACAGTACACACAAATATATGTGGACGTTCATTTCAAAGGTCAACAGTAATTATCAGGAGATTATGTAACAATATTTCATTACACACACAAGTAATTTATTATATACCCTCTACAGGTATGTGGATTCACAAGCTGAGGTCCCACAGTCCGGCACAGTGTCAGATATTTTCCAGCAGCTGATGGCTGCCCAGGATGACATCACCCATGACAGTGAGCCTCAGAGATCAGCACCAGGTGGAGAGAGGAGTGAATTTCATCAATGTAAGGATGTAATGGAAATGGAAGATTCTGATGGCTTCCGTGGAGGTAAAGGGTGTCTTGGGGCCTGACTGATCTCTACACAGTCGTACTCATATTGTGCTCAGGAACATATTACATGCTTCCCAGCAAAAGACTCATAATCACTGATCCAAATATATTATTATTATTAGCGCTGCTGCCTCACAGTGAGAAGGTCCTGGGTTCGATCCCAGGTCCTTTCTGTGTGTAGTTCGCGTGGGTTTTCACCAGGGGCACCAGTTTCCTCTCACAGTCCAAAAGCATGCAGGGTAGGTTAATTGGCATGTCTGAATTGGCCCTGTGAGTGTTGGCGCCCACCCAGGGTTGGTTCCCGCCTGGGTCCATTGTTCCCGGGATTGGCTCTGGCCCGCCCATGACCCCATCTGGGATTAAGCGGTTAGGATGATGGGTAGAATTTTTATTGTCACATGTACTTGGAGAACTCATTGGAATTCTTATATTATGATGCCTGGGGGCGGGTGCATATGAGTTACGATCTTCAGCAGTGCAGTCGTAATAATAAATAAGTAGTGGGATATGGGAATGAGGTAATCACTGATGTGAGGTGTGCAAATGGACAATAATACAGAACATAGTACTGAAAAAGTGCAGGTACACCTACTAGTATTTTTCACAGAGAAGGTAAAATGCAGTTCATGCTCTATGTTGGCCACTAGGGGGCACTTCTCTTTGGTCCTAGTGAAAACCCCCATCATACACATGCTTGCAAAATTTGTCCAAATTATCCTCCACCTTTTCCAGAGTGATGGTAATAAATAATAAATAGTTGCTTCACAAAAAACAATATGGGACCAACAATAAATAGTCAAGCCTAACAATAAATGTATAATTTGAAAGAATGCCATTCAGACTGGCCTAAAATCATTGTTCTGCAAACAAATTGATATGAGGATATTGATATCCTGCTACAGTTATCTATGACCTTATAAGTAACAATTATATTTCGAACAGTGTTGTACTTATACTAGTACAATGAAATAGAATTTTCTACAGCGATGACGTTTACACTAAGCCAGTGTTACTCAACCCAGTTCTTGGGGACCCACAGACAGTGTCACGCTGGGACGGGGAAGCAGGTGAAGCGAGCCGTGAATTTAAGCAAACAGGGTTTTATTCAGGGCAAACAGATGCAAAACATGCAATGTTAATGACAGATCCAACAAGACAGACTGAACGCGGACCTAAATACAGAACATGACATCAGAATGCACACAAGACAGCTGGTATGTTTACATGAGGGTAACGAAGTGGGCGTGGCATAGACGAGGACAGGACACACGGGTCATGAGAGACAGCTGGCATTTTTACTGCTTCTCAACTCCTAGCCAATAAAAACAGCAAATACCTGGTTTTGGGGTGTTGGGGACTGGTAGGGAGCAAATATGTGGACTGTCTGGGATCCCCGAGGACTGGACTAAGAAACACTGCCATAGGGACAGTTTCAGCAGAATCAAAAACAAATTAAATAAAACCTACAGCACAGAGATGTTATTATGTATGTTCTTATCCATGTTTAATGATCCTATGTGAAGGTCTTGCTCCAGAGGTCCTACAGTCCATTGTTGATCACACCAACGTGGATATGGAGGAGATGCTGATGGCGGCCCAAGATGGCAAAAGGGCACAAAAAAGGCCCCCTGGAGGTAAAGGGTGTCTTGGGGCCTGAGTGAACTGCACATGCATACAGACACTGGCCTCTCTGACTCTTTGCTACAACTTACAGAAGATGGCATTATGGATTATGTTCCTATGGCAAATATCTTACATAAAATTCAGTGTATCCTTCATCTGAAGCACCCACAAGCCCTAAGAAGATCAGTCATGCATCTTCATGTAAGCTGTCTGATGCTTCTGAAGTTTGCTACCTGTCAAAGGTTTGCATGTATACTTCCTGCTCAGAACAATTATAAGTCATTTAAAATTTTTGTTTCTTTTCCTCAGTAAAAGTCCATATGGTGGTTTCTGGAGAACATTTCCAGGCCCATGAAACCTTCATGCAAAATCTGAACCTGCAGATAGAGCAAGACTGCAGTGCTGAGAGCTGCAGCGTCATCCTGGTCTTCTGTCCTGTTGTTTCTCAGATTAGGACAGACATGGAGGCAGCCATGGCCAGAGTTACAGGTGAGCCAGGATTCAGTCTCTGCTGTATGTCACCTTTGTTCTGAAATCCAAAATAGCTACAGGTATAACAGAAAGATAGTGTGTGGTTCATCTCGTCAGAGATACTTAAATTTCTTAAAAAAACATCTACCTTTGTTTCTCGGCAAAGAACACCATTCTTTTGATGGGTCTGTCACCAGAAGCCAAATTTCAGCATTTTTTGTGGTCATAAGTGACTACTATCTTTTTGTTAAATATGGAAAACATTTATTATAACCAATTTGATACTCCTTCTTAGAACAAACCTCTTCATTTTGTTATCTTATATTTTCAATGATTGGTTATCAGTATCAGCCAATTCTGATTCCATTCATTGTCAATTGGTGATCAGCCCAAAAAACTCAGAGCTCAGAGCATTCCCGATTTAACCTGAATCATCACCATTTCTATGCATTCTCGTCCTTCTCCACACCATCAATGACTGAATATATTCCCCATTTTTTTTCTTCACTCAATTCAGGATGTGTGACAAATCGCAGTGGGCAGTAACAGGATCAATCAGTGCACATGTTAACCTGTTTGGTTTCTCATTTCCGTAGTAAACAAACCCGTCATCCTTGTGTTCATGCATCACTGTCACAGCCCCAGTCACATGACCAACATCACTGTAAAACCTTCCAGAAGCAACATAGTTCAAATCATCCACTGCGCCTACCATGAAACTAGAGGGCTGCTGCAATGCAAGGAAAATGAGCAGGCGGTCACCAAGGTAGAAGCGACGCTGAAGAAATACAAGTGACGAAACAGACATGACACACGGAAGCATGGATTAAAACTACTAGATATTGTGCACACATGATTTTAATCAGGCTTAGTCAATTATACACAGTTTGTATTTGTCCTTTATAATTGCATGGCAGATTGTTCATCCATATGAAGTGCTGGCTTACTTATTAATAATTGTTGGCAGCAGACATGGTAAAGAGATTTAAAGAACTAGTACTGGGTCCCGGTGGAGATGACTAGAGTGACACCATACACTGTGGTACCTAATCTGAACTGACTTACTGACCAGAACTAGTACATAAAGGGAAATGTGAAAAAGGGAACTTGTTGAAGTTGCCTTATAATAGTGTGTCTTTTAAGGAAGATGATGGTGTAGTTATCCTGGTGGGAAGTTTAACTGTGTATACAGTCACATTTACCGTTCTTTCATCACTATCACAATCAGATTAAGTAAATTTAACACTTTGTGTTATAAGACAGAGAAAGTTAATAAAGATTAAATACACACTCTGCGGGTCTGTCGATTTGAGTGACTCTACATATGGAGCTCAAGCTTGAGTCCATCTCTGGAAAAGTGTTACTGCAGTAGGAAAGCAGCTTGTTAGCTTACAACCCATGGCAAAAATATGGAATCACAACTCTTGGAGGATATTCAGTCAGTTGTTTTACTTTATAGCCCAAAAAAATCAAATCACAGATATGACACAAAACCATTTTACCTAACAGCTGAACCTTCCAGCTTTGAAAAACATACCTCCAAAAAATAAAATGACATTGTTGCAATTAATGGCACATCTTTTATTCAGATCAAGTAGAATCACTCGATGTTGAGGAAAAAATTATGGAATCAAGAACAAAAGAAGAACATAATTTGTGCTAGTACTTTGTTGCACCTCCTCTGGCTTTTATGACAGCTTGAATTCTTTGAGGCATGGACTTCACTGATGAAAAACAATATTCTACATCAATCAGGTTCCAACAGAAGTTGACGGATCAGCTTTGCAGGATGGAGCCTTGTCATGTGCCATTTTTTTCAGTTTCTACCATAAATTTTCAATTGGATTGAGATCCATACTGTTTACTGGCCACATCATTGAGTTGATCTGCCTTTCTTGAAGAAAAGTTTTAATGCTCTTTACTTGGTGGCAAGATGCATCATCATCCTGAAAAATGACTTCATCATCACCTAACCTACATTCAACTGATGGAATGAGAAAATTGTCACAAATTACAATGTACACTTGTGGATTTACTGTAGAGGTAATGACTGCCATCTTTCCTGGTCGTTTACCTGACATGCAACCCCATATCATCGATGACTGAGGAAATTTGCTTGTTTTCTTAAGACAGTCGTCTTTATAAGTTTCATTGGGATGGCACCAAACAAACGCTCCAGCATCATCTCCTTGGTCAATGCAAATTCGGGATTCATCACTGAATACCACTTTCATCCAATCATCCACAGTCCACAACTGCTTCTCTTTAGCCCACTGTAACCTTGTTTTCTTCTGTTTAGGTGTTAATGGTGTATCTACAGTAAATCCCATTTCCCTCAGCTGATTTCTCACAGTTCAGTCACAAACATTGGCTCCTGTTTCTGCCCATTTGTCTTTCATTTGTTTTGTTGTACATTTTCTATTTTCAAGGCATATTGCTTTGAGTTTTCTGTCCTGACATTTGGATGTCTTCCTTCGTCTACCTGTACGTTTCCCTTTTACAACCTTCCCATTTTGTTTGTATTTGCTCCAAATTTTAGACACAGCTGACTGGGAACAACCAACATCTTTTGTCACACTCCATGTTGATTTATCTTCTTGAAGAAGTTTTATAATCTTTTCCATTGTTTCAACTGGCAGCTCTTTTGTTGGGGCCATGTTTCCTGTCAATCACTCAGGTGCAACAGCTCATTAAGGTCTGCGAGCATTCTCTTTTAACTACAGACTAATTTTCCTAATTAGACCTTTGCAGGTATTTGTTTGAGAAATGCAAATCATAGGGTGATTCCATAAGTTTTTCCTCCACATCGAGTGATTCCATATTTTTTTTCCTCTACTTGATCTGAATAAAAGATGTGCCATTAATTGCAACAATGTCATTTTATTTTTTGGAGGTATGTTTTTCAAAGCCAGAATGTTCAGCTGTTAGGTAAAAGGGTTTGTGTCATATCTGTGATTTCTTTTATAGACCACATAGGAAAACAACTGACTGAACATCCTCCAATAGTAGTGATTCCATATTTTTTGCCAGGGGTTATATACATGTGAGAAGTATAATTAACGACCAAATATAAGACTGTCTTGCAGCAGAACTTCTGGCCATGTGAAAATATATTGCTTGAACTTGGGAGAACAAAAATTAGACTCCCCCGCCCCCCCCCCGAAGTTTAAGGTTTAGAGAAGTAGAGGCATTGTAAAAAAAAAATGGTAATACTTTAAGCTGTAATCTGAAATGCATTATAGATACCTATAGAACAATGGAACTGAGATGGGGGGAATTATGGGGTTAATGTTTTGTCTTAGGCCTTATGCAAGAAGACGCTTTTGCATTCTGGCATTGTGGTTAGGCCTTAGGCAAGAAGATTTTGTTACGTTTGAGGATGTGGGAATAGCAATTTGTCCTAGGCTTTGGGCTACAGTGTGTTTGTCACAAATGCTGAAGGCACAATGAGAAGGGAAGCACGGGAGTTCAGGGATACACAGAATACTTGGAGTTTATTAGCAAAAACAGCTCTAAACACAATGGAAAGACTGGCAGCAACAGCAAAATGAGGTTAATGACAGGACTGGGGAAACATACTCTGATGCAGACTTAAATACACATTATTATTCTGTTTGTGATAATATGAGCTAATAATATGAACGTCATTATAGGATATCAAAAGTACACTTGTATTTGTAGGTTTTCATATGCTTAATATTATAAATAGTAGTTTGACTTGAGGTGTGGTTCCACCATATTTTAAGCATGCTGTTGTGCAATCCCTGTTGAAAAAATTCAAATTATAGGTCAATCTCAAAGCTACCTTTTATGTCAAAGCTTCTGGAAAACGTTGTTTACAAGCAACTGAAATCCTACCTGGATGGTCATTCTTTGTTGGAGGTTTTTCAGTCAGGGTTTAAAACTAATCACAGCACAGAAACTGCCCTCCTGAGAGTTTTTAATGATATTTTCTTAGCAACCGACTCTGGTGATTGTGTGGTATTTGTACTGTTAGATTTGACAGCGGCTTTTGACACTGGATCACAAGATTCTGATTTCTCGGTTGGAGAAATGGGTGGGCATTACTGTCCTAGTGCTTCACTGGTTGAGCTCTTATCTTACTGATTGAACATTCTGTGTGATCATTGAAGATTTTACTTCTACCACTGCTGCACTTCCTTGGGGGGTCCCACAAGGTTCTATTTTGGGACCTCTCCTTTTTTCATTGTATATTTTACCACTTGGATCTATCCTTCGCAAACATGACATTTCTTTTCATTGTTATGCAGATGACTGCCAAGTTTATTTTCCGTTGCAGTATAAAGACTCAAGCTCTCTCCAGCCTCTTATTGACTGCCTTGCTGAAATTAGGTGTTGGATGGCTTTTAATTTCCTGAGTTTTAATGACAATAAGACAGAGCTTTTGCTATTTAAACCCAGTAACAACAGCAGTTCCGCCTCTTTTGACCTTTATTCTCTTGCACATCTTTAGAAGTCAGTTATATCAAATCTGGGTGTGAAAATGGACCCTGCCTTAAAACTGGATGCACATGTTAACACAGTGATAAAATCATGTTTTTTTCAAATTAGAAGGTTGTCTAAAATCAAGCCCTTTCTATTAAAATGAAAACTTGAAACTGTGATACATGTATTTGTGACTTCACCTCTTGATTATTGTAACTTCTCACAGGAATTAGTCAAGCCTCGATTGCACGTTTACAGCCGGTGCAGAATGCCACTGCATGTTTTTTAACCAGCACTAGGATGCACGAGCACATTACACCAATTTTAACCTCACTTCACTGGCTTCCGGTCCAGTTTCGAATCCAGTTTAAAATTCTTTTATTTGAATTTAAGTTCCTTAGTGGCTGTGTCCCACCTTATTTAGCAAAACTGCTTCACCCATATGCTCCATCTCGATCACTAAGATCTTCAGACCAGATGCTTCTCTCTGTACCAAACACAAAACGTAAATTAAGGGGTGACAGAGCTTTTGCGGTAGTTGCACCTAAACTCTGGAATGATTTGCCACTGCATGTAAAACAAGCTCCTTCACTTGTTGTTTTTAAATCTCGCTTAAAAACCCATTTTTATTCTTTGGCTTTCGATCCAGTGTGTT
>JAABNX020000045.1:6771033-6793888 GCA_015163995.2 Mormyrus lacerda | reverse complement strand
ATACCTTACACATTCATACATAAATTGTCATAAAGCTGTATAAACCTATAAATAGATCCACTAATAATAAACAATAAGTAAAACAATTTTAAAATAAATGAATAACCAAGACCTAAAAATGACATGCTGTTACTTGTTTGTATTTAGCACCTTAGTGGCAGATGGAATGAATTAGTTCTTATTTCTAATCAGCCTACAGTTTGGTATCCTGAACTGTATACCTGAGGGTAGCGGTTTGCAGCCGTGTGTGAAGCGGCTGGGATGAGAGTCAGCACCTCCAAATCTGAGGTCATGGTCTTCAGCAGGAAAAGGGTAGAATGCTCTCTCTGGGTCGGGATGGGGATCTCCTCCAAGTGGAAGAGTTTAAGTATCTCGGGGTTTTGTTCACGAATGAGGGAACGATGGAGCGGGAGGTCGACAAGCGGATCGGTGCGGCGTCTGCAGTGATGCGGGCGCTGCTGTGATGAAGAAAGAGCTGAGCCAAAAGGCGAAGCTCTTGATTTACCAGTCGATCTGCGTTCCTACCCTCACCTATGGTCACGAGCTGGGGGTAGTGACCGAAAGAACGAGATCGCGGGTACAAGCGGCCGAAATGAGTTTCCTCCGCAGGGTGGCTGGGCTCTCCCTTAGAGATAGTGTGAGGAGCTCAGTCATTCGGGAGGGGCTCGGAGTAGAGCCACTGCTCCTCCACATTGAGAAGAGTCAGATGAAGTGGCTCGGGCATCTGCTCAAGATGCCTCCTGGATGCTTCCTTGGTGAGGTGTTCCAGGCATGTCCCCCTGGGAGGAGACCCCGGGGAAGACCCAGGACACGCTGGAGGGACTATGTCTCTCGGCTGGCCTGGGAACGCCTGGGAATTCCCCCAGAGGAGCTGGATGAAGTGGCCTGGGAAAGGGAAGTATGGGTTTCCCTGCTGAGACTGCTGCCCCCACGACCCGACCTCGGAGTGGGAGATAATGGATGGATGGATAGATTCTTATACAACTTACCAACAATGGCAGTGTCATCATAAAATTTCACAATGTAATTCTGTGGGTTTTTTACTTGTTCAAATATCATGTAGAAAGAACCAGGGAGCTCATACATCTCTGGGGGGGCCTCCATGCTAATAAATGTGGGGTCTAAAAGCACTTTGTTGACCTTCACATATTGAAGTCCGTTAGTTTTGAAGAATAAGTACCATTTAATAATGAAGGAATATACATTCATCTATTTCAGTATATCCATTAATAAATGAGGCTGGAGAGTATTAAATGCTGAACTAGAACCTATAAAAAGTAAACGTGTCTATGCCTTGATGTCCTCCAAATGTTTCAAGATTAAATACAGTAGGTGATGCTACTGATTGCATCATTTATGCTTCTCCCTTATCCGTAAGCAAACCTCCAAAGGTCTAGATCATCTGTTACCTCTGCTTTTAACAAAGATACCATGTATTTCTCAAAACATTTTATTACAATTGAAGTCAATGCTACAGTATAGGTCTTATAATCTTATATTCTCCTTAGGGAAAAAAATTCTGGAACTGGAAATGTAGTATTTTATTCTATTAGTCTTCTACCGCCTTTTCATCAAATGTGATGAGAAGTGTAACCAAATAACATCTTCCATGTTTTTCCATTTATTTCTGTCCTATTAAATGAACGTAGCCCTTTAAGAGTAAACTGCCCCTTGACTTGCGTACTTTAGAGACCTTTCATCTACAGTTTGAATTTCACTTTCGGTTATACAGTGAAATCTGCGCGATTTGAAAAAACATCTTTTTTGAAGCATAAAGAAACATTTGTTCTTCGATTTTATGCGTCGAGAGAAAAGGCAAATAATAGTGAACAGTCCGGTAAGCAGCGCCCGTCATAAATAACTTTGACCTATTCAAAAACATTATTACAATGTTGCAAATTAAAAGTGCATACTTAAGAAATGACCGTAAAACACAAATACTTAATAGTTAAAAACCAACAATCGTTAAAAATAACTTAAATGCCAATAAATTGTAAGTACAATGCACGGTTTAATATAGTAATAAATCATGTGATAACAGTGTACAATAATTAAATAGTAGGCCTATATGATAAATTGTATGAAAAGACGACTTAATTTAGTCTCCCAAACTAAATATCCTTCGAAACTGGGTAATGATATCACAGAAAACACGCAACCATCTACAATATGTTTAAAAACTAATTTATTTTGTGACGACAATTTTAAGAACTTGTAAAAACGTATAACCTTACTTTCACTTTCAGTTTAACTGATGAATACGCAGGTTCCGTTTGAACATAGCCAGTTCTTTTCTGTAGAGTCTGCGCACATAACTGTGAAGTCTGTCGCAGTACAGTACATGATATGTTGTCTGTTTGTAATGCCCGCTTGTGCTTTGCATATGTAACATCATGAACAGACTGGATTTAAGATCACCCAGACAAACATATCGTGTTTACAATGTTTCTTAAGTTAAAAAACAAATGGTAATTCGATTTTTTTGTACCATGGGGTAATAACACGTTTTTAATTTTGATACATTATAGTAATTAATATGCTTATTTTCAAAGGTATTTTACGTGATATTTGCTATAGTATTTTAATGATACGGCACTGAAATTAGGCATCATAATTGCATTGAACACTTTAACAGTTTAATAGCCACGTGCATCAAATCAATTAACCCTTACCAACATATACGTGTTACAAAAACGGAAGAAAACTTTTGTTATTAAAATGTTCAAAAACCAGAACTAACATTGTTCACATTATAAATTCTATTTATTTGATATGGCAAAAATAAAATGCAACATCATAATTACTGATTTTTATAAATACTGAGTTTTGTGGGTGAAATTCCCAGATGTCATCACCAAATCCAGTACAGATGAAATTATCGCAGTCCAGAGCTTACAATGTAGTTACTTTTTTAAGGGAAGTATATTATACGTACTTCTTGGTAATTCCATGAGTACTAAATACCATAGTACCAATACAGGTTGGAAATAAAAACCTTGTGACATAACATAATACTATAGTATCAGAACAAAGTATCATACTATAAAATTAAATACTGTTCAAATACTAGGAACATGTATCTTATGTATGTTATCATACCATAAATGTACCAAGTGCAAAATAGGGTAACACTGATTGTACAATCCGGTACAATCATACTGACAAGATAATACAATGATAACCATTTTTCTTGCTACTGTGTCCTTGCTGTGTTGTGTAAAACTATACTTATTTGGTAAAAGTTCTGTTGTGAATACTCAGAAAGGTGTTTGAATAAGAGTCTGCTGAGGGCTGTATATTTCTTTCAGTTTGCAACCAAAATATGCATGGCAGTGTCCCCTGTAACGGAATGGCATCCAGTTCATTGAGATTCCTGCTTTGCCCTCATTCTTTCTGGGGTATCTCTTGTTGAAGATGTCGTAGTAGTTGGCTATTGGATGAAATATGTGACGACAATGCAATTTTATCAATGTGAACTTCTTATACATGTAATCCCGATATTCTCATAGTAATGAAGAAAGACTATAATGAATGTCTGACAGGTGTACATAATTATCAAGTTCAAAGATGGGTCTCATCATTTTGTTTTTAATAATAAAATTCATTTACGTACACCTTGAAACCTACACCTGAGCAGCTGTAGGTGGCAGCAGAGAGTAGAAAGGGAGCAGCAGCCATCTTGTGAACAGTGTTCTGAAATCTGCAAGTATCTTTTTCAAACTTCTCAGGATCATTGTACAGGTCAGTGGTTCTCAAACTGTTAGGCGCAAGATGATTTTTTAAATATTCCACAAAAAAGTGGGTATTGTTTGTTCGTCATCAGTCTCCCTGCTTGGCAAATTACCAGTAGCAGTCCAGTAGCCAGTTGGCGAAATGTATTGTGGGGAATTCTGCAAAATTTATTGTAAGGGAATGTAATTAAAATTGCGTGTCACATCAGAGAGCAGGGACTGAGTGATGATCCATGAGGAGGCTTACAGACCAAAAGGCTTTATTTAGGAATTAAACAGAAACTACACACAAAACCAAAAGGACCATAAAATCAAATAAAACCAAAGGCAGGTGAGGCAGGATGGATACCAGGCTAGGAATAACACTTAGGGGAACCCTGCGGTATGTACAACATTCACTGTGGTCTAAAACACAGAAATCACTAACACATCACAAGGATGTACACAAGCACAACAGTAACAATGACTGACTGAGAACCAGGGCAAAGGTAGGTACTTATATACATGGGTGATGAGGCTGAATAAGGAGGAGGTGCAAGTAATGAACCACTTAACCAGCATATTAGGGCTGAGAATAGAGAGGAAGACAGGATGGCCAGCAACATCTGCTGGCCAAGAGGGAACATGATGGATGCGGTAGGGACAGATCCCAACATTGGGTAGGCTTGGGCAGTATTACAGTACTGTAATATTTTCATATTACTGCGGTATTTCTGTTTCACAAAATTTATCATGCTGGAATTTAATTGTATCACTCAGTCCTAGTCAGATGTGGCACAGGAAAGAACAGGTGCAGATCGGGTGAACCTTATTACATTAAGACAAGGCACACAAAGTTGAGCTTTTAAATTAGCAAAGATGTTTTGGAGAGGTGGGGAGAGTATATAGGTTAGGTTTAGGCAGTACGGTAATACTTTCATTTTATTGTGGAATTTTCATTCTGGGGTGAACCCAGGATCATTAGGATGGCATACAAAATGAGATACTCAAAATGCTACTGTAGGGGGGCTACATTAAAGTAGGGCAAAACTGAAATGAAACCTTCAAGACAGAGAAGTTAGCATGTGTGTACTTACTGTGGCATCTTTCTCTCCTGTGATTATCTTGCTCCTGAGGTCCCACAGTTCAAGGTCCTTTGCACCCAGTCAGATATGGAGCAGCAGCTTATGGATACCCAGGAGACCAATAGCCCAAACATCACCAATGACAGTGAGCTTGACAGGGAGGCCACTGGGCCAGCTAGTGAAGAAAGTAAAACTCATCAAGAAATAACTGAACCACCAATGGAACATTCCACTGCCCCGTCTGGAGGTAAATAGTGTCTTGGGGCTTGAGTGAACTCTACATGCATACAGACACTGGATGATCAAGCCAGTGGACAGGTGGCTATAGGCACAATGTGTACAAAGATGGGATCATATATATATTTTTTTTAAATAACAGTATTGCACGTAATGGGATCATAACTACTAATCCATCCATCCATCCATCCATTATCTACACTGCTTTATCCATCTGGGTGCCAGGGAAGCTGTGGAGAGCAATGCTGCAGTCTGGTGGAAATGTAGCATTTTGTGATCGTAGCTGTGCAGTGACCACTAGGGGTCACTTGTCTTTTGATCTAGTGGAACGCCCGATACATTTATCTTTGTAAAACTACCAGATTGTCCTCCATCTCGTTAAACGTCATGGTCTAGGTCTAAGTAAGTAGTTGCTTTACAAAAAGCATAACTGCTAACTGTAAAAATGCATATTAGTTGTGGAAGGCAGTGTTGTAGTGTGGAGGAAATGCAGCGTTTTATTTTGATAATGTAATAAACTCCAAAGGCAAGAGTTGAAACAGCTGGGATAAAAATCTTAGTTCTGCAAATAAACTGGTTTGTGGTCATATAAATAACAGTTATATTTGGAACAGCTGAATGTTTATTCATGAAATGAAGCAGTAGTTTCTTCACTAAGACTTATGTACACTGTACGGACTGTTTTAGCAGAATCAGGCACAGCACAAATAAACCCTGCAACACCGCCATATTATTATGCATGTTCTTACCTTGGTCTCACCCTCTCGTGTGAAGATCTTGCTCTTGAGGACCAACAGGTTAAGGTCCTTTGCACTGACCTGGATGTGGAGCAGCATCCAATGGCTACCCAGGATGCCAATAGGCCAAACATCACCAATGACAACGAGCTTCTCGGGGGGTTCAATGAAGCAGCTGGTGTGGAGAGCGAAGATGATGGGTTTGTGCTTGTATCTATACCACAAATGGAACTTTCCACTGGCCCCTCTGGAGGTAAACATTGTCTTGGGGCCTGAGTGAACTCTACAAAGTGAACACATACAGTCAATGTCCTTTTTGGCCAGTGGACAGGTGGCCATGATTACAATGTGTACAAAGACAGGAAGTAATAACTAAAAAAATTACGGGTATGACATTACAAATTAAATTTAGTTTCTACCATAGTGTGGCCACCAAATGTAGTCCAGATGGAGAATGTTCTACCACATAGGTGGATGAATGACACACAGTAGAAATCTATATGTAGAAAGTTTTCATGTATGTTTCCTGTTCATGACAATTATAATTAATTTTTAAATTCATTTAAAGTCCACGTGCTGGTTGTCGGAGAAACTTTTGGTACTCATGAAACCTTCATACAAAAGTTGAAGCTGCAGATAGAGCAAGACAGTGCAGAGAACAGCAACGTCATCCTGGTCTTCTGTCCTGTTGTTTCTCGGATTGGGACAGACATGGAGGCAGCCATGGCCAGAGTTACAGGTGAGCCAGGATTCAGTCTCTGCTGTATGTCACCTTTGCCCTGAAATCCAAAGAAGCCACAACAAGTATTATGTGGTCCTTCTCTTCACAGAAGAAGCTGTGATTTATTCAACTGCCTATCAGAAGTAATACTGTTACAATAAATGATCTATATTTCTAAACCCTTTTCTAGTGGATCTGACAATCCCTGAAGGCTGTAAACCAAGTCTGACAAATTTTCAAATTTATGGTTTCTCACTGCGTTGCTTCCGGGATAGGCTCCGGACCCCCCGCGACCCATTAGGATTAAGCAGGTTGGAAGATGGATGGATGGATGGATGGGTTTCTCACTGATCATTTTATTTTGACTAGCACATAATCTAGTAGATAAAATTACCATTAAAACAGAAATTTTACTTAACAAGTTTTAAAATAACGAGACTGTCACACAATTTTCCATACTATGTAACAGAATCAGACAAAGAAATTAAATTTAGCTTCAGTAAGAACCTGACTGTTCATATTGTGTATAATAACATCACAGGTCTATGCAGCTATATTGTGTTTTACTGTGGTAGTGACCCAGTAAACCCAATAAAGTCTGCCACTGTTCTGTATTGTGCAGTGCTTTTATAACACTGCACGTAAGTATTTACAGTGTTGAATTTGAGTTATCATTATTTATTTCTTACCAAGTCTTTTACAAAGACAGGTCAGCCTGGATTCTGAATATGTGTAATAAATTTCTTTGCTTCAAAGGACTTTCAATACTTTCAATGTGTACTATCATATGTTGAGCCAAGAGCCTACTTTAGGAAGCAAACCTCACAACTTTTCTATTTAAGTTGTACAAAACCAGGAGCCACAACAGGAGACGCAACAGCATCTATCAGTGCCCACAGTAACCTGTTTGGTTTCTCTCCTCCACAGAAGACAAACCTGTCATCCTGGTGTTCATGCACCACTGTCACAACCCCAGTCACATGACCGACATCACAGTGCAACCATCCAATAGCAGCAAACTGCAAGTCGTCCACTGCGCCTTCCATGAAACCAAAGGGCTGCTAGAATGCCAGGAAAATGAGCAGGCAGTCAACACCGTGCAGTCAGCACTACTGAGGTACAAGTTCAGAAACAGAGCTTCTGCAAAGGAAGTGAATATTAACACAAATACTGTGCACACACTCAGAATATTAATCAGTTTATTTAATAACCCTCAGAGTTTCTAAGCAAACCGTATGATTATTCTGCCATGGAATTTACCTGTATATGCATAACATTTGTCAAGCCTCGCATGCCTTTTCCCCCTGTGTTCCCTGATGTGTAGCTCTAAAGAGCCTCACCTTTGCTTTGTTTAAGCCTGCCTTTGGTTTCAGTTCTCATGTAGATGATCCCAGGTACCTCTCATCTGCTCCCTCATGTGTGGTGTACTAGTGCCTCCTCGTCCTGAGCTCCCCAGTCGGGTCATTGTAATGTTACTGACTGCATGCACCCCTCCCTTTGCCTTGCACCCTCTGTATCCCCATAGCTCACCTTGCCTAGTTTTTACCCCTCATGTTCCATTTCCTTTAGCTTCTCCCATTGTGTTTTGCTTTATTAAAGCCCCTTGGACTCTCTCTGATGCCTGCCTTTGCCTCCGTCCTTCCTGCATTGTGACAACATTTCTACCTGTGAATCACCCACCACATATGCAAGATATAAAAACCACAAGTTAAACATATGCAACACATTAAAACACTACAAAAAATAACAAATTACAAATTTTACATATTAACAATAACTTTCAGGAGAATAACTTGTTAACTGAATGTGACTGAAAAATTAACCAGAAAAATTTTATGAAGGTAATTTTATTGACAGCATGCAAAGAACCAAGCCAGGAGGTGAGGAGAGCAAATCTGATCAGCGGATGACTGTATCAACAACAGGAAATATCCCTGGCCTCTGTGAAGGTAAAGAGGGTCTGAGTAAACATGCATACAGACACTGGCCTCTCCAGCCAGTGAACAGGTGGCCATGAGCACAGTGTGTACAAAGACAGAAAATCAAAGTAACGGGAGCATAATCACCTCTTTGCACACTCTTGCATTACATTCTGTTGTGACCACTTTGACCTTCATCACTACTGCAACTGATTCAAGATGGAAATTATTTTACAGGGTATAATTATGTGAAACTGCTTTTCACTTTCATTACAAATGTCATCTATTCATGGATACTTGGATACCCTTCAGGTAAGCTAGGCAATGCTTCTAATGTTTGCTATCTACCTTCCAAAACCATTCACTTTCAATCGATTTATTATTATTTTGGTACTTAATTGACCCCTGTGGGGAAAATCTCTTTACACCATACAAGCTGCTCTCTGTTGGTGAGAGCAAGCTGGCCATGAAGGGTAGCCACCTTTTGTGGCACCCAGGGAACTGGGGGTTAAGGGCCTTGCTTAAGGATTCACAGATCTGTTGAGGCCAGACTCAAACCAGTAACCTTCTGATGACGGGCACAGAGGCGTAACCCACTGAGCCACACACTGCCCCCAAAGTCAGCAAAAAGTATAATGTTCCTACCTTTTCCAACTAAAGCCGTACAAATTTAACCATCATTACAGAACTAGATTCTTGTTTCTCCATCAAATATACAGTAGTCTGATATAGAGAGCATTCTACCACTTTTGTGGATGAATACCAGATAAAGGAATCGATATGTACAAAACTTTCACGTATTCTTCCAGTTCATATGAACTGTAACTCATTTTTAAATTCCATCTGTCTTTCACAGTGAAAAGCCACATGCTGGTTGCTGGAGAAACTTTCCAGACCCATGAAACCTTCATGCAAAAGCTGAACCTGCAGATAGAGCCCTGCAGTGCAGAGAGCAGCAACGTCATCCTGGTCTTCTGTCCTGTTGTTTCTCGGATTGGGACAGACATGGAGGCAGCCATGGCCAGAGTTACAGGTGAGCCAAAATTCAGTCTCTGCTGTATGTCACCTTTGCCCTGAAACCCAAAGAAGATTCAAGATTCAAGAACTTTATTGCCATTCCACACATTTTCGCACATGCTGTGGAGCAAAATTAAGTACTCACCTCACAGAAAAGCCACAGAGCTAATCACACACACTTTTAAATATAAAGATGAAAATTATATATAAATGTATAGAAGTATAAAGCATGGATTATAAATTAGCAGTGTGTACAGTGTCCGATGCGCAGAAGCAGACATGGAGGCAACATAAATGAATCCAGGTAATTTAGTAAATATTAGTAATAACTTGGTTACTGTGTTATAATGAGCATTGCACTATAGGCTTACTACATGTGTTAAATATCACTACGGTAGGTGGTGATAATTTAAGTACTATGTTATGGGAAACATTGCAGTTACTGTATGAGTGTATTGCACATGTTGTTGACATATGTGTCCCTTTGGACTGCTAGAGGGTTATAGTCTATTTGTTCTTTTTGTGATGGAGATGGGGGGATGGAATCTGTGTGGGGGCTGAAGGGGGGGGGGGGCAGAGTTCAAAATTCTTACAGCATCTGGAAAGAATCATCTGAGAGGAGAGGAACAAACAAATTGTGTACTGGGTGGGTGGGGTCCCTCATAGTGCAAGAAGCCCTTATCTTGCATCTGATGGTGTAGATGTCAGTGGTGGTGGGTAAGCTGCTCCACCCTCTGAGCTGCCTTCACCAGCTTGTGGAAGCCTTTCTTTTCTGCAGCCGTGCAGCCGGCATGCCATACTGTGATGCAGAAAGAGAGAATGCTCTACACTGTACACCTGATAAATTATGTGTTTATAGTCCAAGTGAAGATCCCTGGTGAGGTGTACACCCAGGTACTTGAAGCTGGAGACCACCTCCACAGGTGCTCCTCCGATATGTGGGGGAGGAGGGGGTGTCTGTGCTTCCTGAAATCCACGATTACTTCCTTGGTTTTCTTTACGTTGATGCAGAGATTATTTTTCCTGCACTAGTCATCCAAGTGCTTCACCTCTCGTCTATATGCGGATTCTTCATAATTCCTGATGCATCCCACCACTGCCGTGTCACTTCACGATCTGACAGCTGTGATGTTTAGCTGAACAGTCGTATGTCAGTAAGGTGAACAGGAGGGGGCTCAGCACACAGCCCTGGGGGGAGCCGGTACTGAGGGTAATGGTGGAGGAGTAGAGGTCATGGATTTTAACTTGCTGTGGTCTGTTAATCAAGAAGTGTCTTGAGTTTCCTCATCAGTGTCTGTGGGACTATTGTGCAGATGTGAAGTCCACGAACAGAAGGCGGACATACAAGTCCTTGCTCTCAAGATGGGTGAGAGCTGTGTGAATCACTGCAGAGACGACGTCATCAGTGGATGTGTTCCTATGATAGGGGTGCGATATTGATGGAGCTCTTAATATGGGCCTACTAGTCTCTCCAGGCACTTCATGACAATCAGGGTGAGAGCAGTCGGCTGATAGTCATTCAGGTCTTCCACTGTGGAGCTTTTGAGGACTGGGATGATGGTGGCTGTCTTCAAGCAGCTTAGAGAGCTGACATGCACAGCTTTTTAGTACCCGCCCAGGGATGTAATCTGGGCCTGCAGCCTTGTGTGGGTTAATCTTCTGCAGGGTCCTACAGACCTCTGCTGTGATCATGCTGAGGGGCACTTTTCCGGGTGATGGAGGGAGCCTGGTGCTGGAGGAAGAGATGATCTTAGGGTCCTGGAAGCGGGGTGTTTAGGGCATCAAGCAGAGAAGGGTTCCTGGGGCACTGTGCCTCACTGGGTTTATAGTCAGTGAGGCACTTGATGCCCCTCCACATGCTCCGCAGGTCACTGGAGGAAAAATGACTCTGTGCTTTCTGGGCATATGCAGCCTTTGCCCTCTTTATGCTCACTGTCAGGTCCCTCCTGGCCGCTCTCAGCACATCTTTGTCACCGGACCTGAATGCCACATACCTGGCTTGCAGCAGAGAACAAACCTCTGCGTTCAGCCAGGGTTTCTGGTTGTTATAAATGGTGACATTGGATCTGTATGCACCTCATTTGTTTGTATAAACACGGTCCAAGATGTTATGACCCTGCGTGGGTATGGTATGGTATGGTAAAAGATTGGCAGAGTAACTGTCAAATCTACATGGTTGAGGTCAACTGCTTAAGATGGTGGTGCGTCACGATGCAGTGGCTTCTCCAGCTCTCGGAATTAAGCCCCATTTAAGTGGTATTCCTGTTTCTTGTGCGAACAAGCGGAGAACATTGGACTGGCGAGGTAGAGTGCAGTGGCTAGGAGCAAGACGGAAGTGGTGCTCTCAGAAACAAATGAGTGATAAATGGGGCGGCCTGATAGCTAAGCTAAAGGCTAGCAGACCACCGATCCCGTCACTCTTCTTGGCCAGTGTCTGTTCTCTGGATAACACGATGGATCTAATTTGTCTGAGGCTGGGAGCTTCCCATGAGATGAGGAACTGTGCGGTACTCTGCCTTACGGAAACATGGCTAAAAGACAACATGCCGTACTCAGCTTTCCAACGGACTGCAAGTTGCACTCACTGGTCGGGAAAGACTTGCGGGGGTGGACTATGTGTTTACATAAACAAAGGTTGGTGCATTCATGAGCGTCGCCGCCATTAAATCTGAAGGGGACATGTTCTCCTTCACATTTCATAATTCATAATAATAGTTATGCATTGTTTCGACCCACCCACATTTAACATGAGTTCACCCAGCGCTGCCCCCCCCCATTCAAAATGCTTCTGACGCCCCTGGATGCATTAACTGTACTATGGTGAGCTAACACTGCTCTGAGTCGATTGAACATCTCACTATAAAATGCCGGCCACATTATTTACCTCACGAGCTCGCTGCAGTAAGATACTGTTGAAACCAGAAGTTTACATACACTTCAAAGAAATACACAAAAGTTTTTCTCTCACTGTCAAACATTAAATCAGAGTAAACTTTTTCTGTTTTATGTCAGTTAGGATTACCAATTTTTTTTGTATTTGTTCAATGTCAGAATAAAGAGAGAGATCATTTTATTTTTTATTTTTATTACTTTCATCAAAGTCAGAAGTTTACATACACTAAGTTTATTATGTCTTTAAACAACACAGAAAATTCCAGATGATTCCAGTCTGAGGTTTAGAAGCTTCTGATAGGTCAATTAACGCCATTTGACTTAATTGGTGGCACACCTGTGGATGCATTTTAATGCACACCTCAAACACAGAGCTTCATTCTGTGACATCATGGGAAAATAAAGAGAAGGTCCCACAGTCATCAGTTCAAACAATAATACGCAAGTATAAACACCATGGGAGTATACAGCCATCATACCGCTAAGGCAAAGAGCCTACTCTAGGAAGCAGATGGATTCTGAGTCCCAGAGATGAACGTGTTTTGGTGTGAAATGTGCAAATCAACCCCAGGACAACAGCAAAAGACCTTGTTAAGATGCTGACTGAAATTATGCATTTATATAGTGCTTTTCTACAAGTACTCAGAGCGCTTTACAATACATGCCTCACATTCACCCATCCATACACCAGTGGCGGAGGCTGCCATGCAAGGCGCTAACCTGCACACCGGGAGCAATTTGGGGTTCAGTGTCTTGGACACTTTGATGGGGTCAGGAGGAACCGGGGCTCAAACCTGCAACCCTCAGGTTGCTGAACAATAGCACCACCATCTTCCCCTGTATCATTATCCACAGTAAAATGAGTCCTGTACCAACATAAGAACATAAGAACATGACCTGAAAGGAGACATTCAAGGAGACAGCTGTTGCTTCAATGCCACCATAAAAAAGCCAGAATGCAGTTTGCAACTGCACACAAGGACAAAGATCTTGGAGACATGTCCCGTGGTCTGATTAAATTGCTATTGAACTATTTGGCCATAATGATCAACAATATATTTGGAGGAAAAATTGTGAAACTTGCAAGGCTCAGAACACCATCCCACCCGTGAGCTATGGGGGTGGCAGCGTTATATTGTGGGGCTGCTTTGCTGCAGGAGGGACTGGTGCACTTCACAAAATAGATTGTGTCATCAGAAAAGAAAATTATATGGATGTATTGAAGCAACTGCTGAGGACATCAGCCAGGAAGTTGAAGCTTAGGTGCAAATGGGTCTAGCAAATATGAACATAAGAACATAAGAAATTTACAAACAAGAGTAGGCCATTTGACCCATCAGGTTTGTTTGGGGAGAACTTAACTAATAGCTCAGAGTTGTTAAAATCTTATCTAGCTCTGATTTAAAGGAACCCAGAGTTTTTAGCTTCCGCTAAACTAACAGGAAGACTATTCCATACTCTAACTACACGCTGTGTAAAGAAATGCTTTCTCAAATCCATTTTAAAATGTTCTCCTGCTAATTTGCACCTATGGCCATGAGTTCTAGTATTTAAACTAATATTGAAGTAAACATTTGGATGAACTGCATCCAGACAATAACCCCAGCCATACCTCCAAATTAGTTAAAACAAGTGGCTTAAGGAAAACAAAGTCAAGGTGTTGGAGTAGCCTTCAAAGCCCTGACCTCAGTCCTATAGAAAATTTGTGAGCGGCACTGAAAAGGCATGAAGGCCTACAGACCTGACTCAGTTACGCCAGTTCTGTCAAGAGGAATGAGCCAAAATTCCAGCAAACTATTGTGAGAAGCTTGTGGAAGGAAACCCAAAACGTTTGGCCCAAGTGAAGCAGTTTCGAGGCAGTGCTACCAAATACTAAGGAAATGTGTGTAAATTTTTGACTGATCAAAGTAATAAAATAATCTCTATAATATATTATCCCTCTCTTTATTCTGACATTTAACAAATGCAAAAAAAAATGGTGACCCTAACTGACCTAAAACAGAAAAACTTTGATTTAATGTTTGACAGTGAGGAAAAAACTTTTTCTGAAGTTTATGTAAACTTCTGGTTTCAACTGTACAAGCAATAGTTATCATGAAGTACAGCTTATCACAATGGAAGTTGTGATTTACTTAACAAAAGCTTTGGGTCAGAAGTTGGATCAACAAGAACCATCCATATCTGACAAGTTCTCCAAGGTTTTTCTAATGGATTTGACAGTCTCTCTTTTTTCCATTCATCTTTCTATGGTGACTTGTCCAGTACAGGGTTTTGGTCAGCCTACAGCCGATTCTAGGAAGTAAATCTTTTTTTCTTTTTCTTCACCTTATTCTACATAAGGGGAAAGCAGCAGCGTTCATATCTGTTCACACAAACTTATATTGTTTCTCCCTTCCACAGAAGAGAAACCTGTCATCCTGGTGTTCATGCACCATTGTCACGATCCCAGTCACATGACCAACATCACAGTGCAACCATCCAGGAGCAACATAGCACAAGTCGTCCACTGCGCCTTCCATGAAACTAAAGGGCTGCTGGAATGTCAGGAAAATGAGCAGGCGGTCAAAGCAGTGCACTCAACACTGCTGAGGTACAAGTGGAAAAACAACCCCTCTGCATTTAAACTGATTAAAATCCTGAGTGTTTACACATTTTTTGTATTAATACACAAATAATGTGTAAACACTCAGGATTTTAATCAGTTTAATGTTATCCTCAGAGTTCGTAAGCGAAGTGTGTGATTAATTCTGCTGTTTAACTGTGTATGCAAAACATTTCTAGCTGAGAAACACCCACCATATCTGACAGTACAGAAAAAGTACACATTAAATATACTTAAGATATCAAGCTTTACTAATGATCAAGCAAATTATAAATTTTACAGAATGAACAACTATCAGGTGAACATCTAACGTTTTAACTATATTGTATGTGAATGAAAAATTAATCAGAACATTTTTATTATGATAACTTTATTGTTTTTGTATGTACTTAGATATAAATAATACATTATATATACAGCACACACAATATATGTGCACGTTCATTTCAAAGTTCAACAATGACTATCAGGAGATTATGTAACAATATTTCATTACACATGTAATTTATTACATAGCCTCTGTAGGTATGTTGATTCACAAGCTGAGGTCCCACAGTCCAGCACAGAGTCAGATATTAAGCAGCAGCTTATGGATGCCCAGGATGACATCACCCATGACAGTGAGCCTCAGAGCCCTGAACCAGTGGGAGAGAGGAGTGAATCCCATCAGTGCCAGGATGTAACGGAAATGGAAGATTCCGGTGGCTCCTCTGGAGGTACAAGGTGTCTTGGAGCCTGACTGATCTCTGCACAGTTGTGCTCATGTTGTGCTCAGGAACATATTATATGCTTCCCAGCAAAAGACTCATAAGCACTTAGCACTGCTGCCTTACAGTGAGAAGGTCCTGGTTTCGATCCTGGGTTTGCGTGGGTTTTCGCCAGGGGCTCCAGTTCCCTCCCACAGTCGGAGAGTGTGCAGGGGAGGCTGATTGCCGTGTCTAAAGTGGCCTTATAATTGTGTGAGTGTTGGTGCTCACTGGCTCCGGGACCCCCTGTGACCCCAGTTGGGATTAAGTGGTCTCGATAATGGATACGTGGAGGCTTTATTGTCATATCTATTTAGGAACATAGTGGAATTCTTGTGTCATGGTGCCTGGGGGTGGGTGCATAGGGGTTATGACCTTCAGCAGTGCAGACATAATAATAAATAAGTAGTGGGATATGGGAATGAGGTAATCACTGATGTGAGGTGTGCAAATGGACAATAATACAGAACATAGTACTGAAAATGTGCAGGTACACCTACTAATACTTTTCACAGAGAAGGTAAAATGCAGTTTCTGCTCTCGGGTGGCCACTAGGGGGCACTTCTCTTTGGTCCTAGTGAAAACCCCCATCATACACATGCTTGCAAAATTTCTTAAACTGTCCAGATTCTCCTCCACGGTTTCCAGAGTGATGGTAATAAATAGTAAATAATTGCTTCATGAAAAACAATTTATGGGACCAACAATAAATAACCAATAATTAACCTAGAATTTTGAGGTGACATGGTGGTGCAGTGGTTAGCACTGTTGCCTCACACCTCTGGGACCTGGGTTTGCATCTCCGCTTGGGTTACATGTGTGTGGGGTTTGCATGTTCTCCCTGTGGTGTCGTGGGGTTTCCTCTAGGTACTCTGGTTTCCCCCTCACAATCCAAAGACATGCTGAGGCTAATTGGAGTTAATAAATTGCCTGTAGGTGTGAATGGTAACAGTTTATGAGTGTGCCCTGTGATGGGCTGGCCCCCTATCCAGGGTTGTTCCCTGCCTTGTGCCAATTGCTTCTGGGATAGACTCCAGACCCCCTGTGACCCAATAGGATAAAGCAGGTTGCAAAATGAATAAATGCAATTTTTTTTGGGGGGGAAATTCAGACTGAAGGCCCTCTGGAGGTAAAGGGTGTCTTGGGGCCTGAGTGAACTGCACATGCATACAGACACTGGCCACTCTGACTCTGCTACAACTTACAGAAGATGGCATTATGGATTATGTTCTTATGGCAAATATTTTACATAAAATTCAATGTGTCCTTCATCTGGAGCACCCACAAACCCTAAGAAGATCAATTATGCATCTTCACACAAGCTGTCTGGTGCTTCTGAAGTTTGCTACCTGTCAAAGGTTTGCATCTATATTTCCTGCTCAGAACAATTATAAGTCATTTAAAATTTTTGTTTCTCTTCCCCAGTTAAAGTGCACATGCTGGTTGCTGGAGAAACTTTCCAAGCCCATAAAACCTTCATACAAAAGCTGAATCTGCAGATAGAGCTCTGCAGTGCAGAGAGCAGCAACGTCATCTTGGTCTTCTGTCCTGTTGTTTCTTGGATTGAGACAGACATGGAGGCAGCAATGAGCAGAGTTACAGGTGAGCCAGGATTCAGTCTCTGCTGTATGTCACCTTTGCTCTGAAATCCAACAGACACACAGCAAACAGGAATTATGTAGTTCATCTCTTCACAGAGGCAGTTATGATTTTATTTAACGAATGCTACCTGTTGTTCTGTAAGTAAACTCAATTCAATAATCCATCCATATCTTTCCCAATGAACCTGAGAGTCTCTCAAGGCTGACACATTTCCAGACTTTTGGTTCTCCCCATTGAGTTACATAGGCTAACATATTATTGGGTTCTGTAATGAATAGTGCTTCTACAGCACACCAGACACGGCAATTAAGTAAGGGTTAATGCGCAACAAGGCATGTGTTATATGTTTGTAGTGTACATTAGTGAGTATAAAAATATATAATGCACGACTTGGAATGCATTCACTTGCTAACACCATAGTTAGCACACACTTAGCATGTACAGTTTGTTTGTAACTGAAGACAGTATGTTTACGGTTACAACACCAAAAACGCATGTATTAGTAGAACTACTATTAAACATTTTGCCTAGATACAACCCTGGTCACCAGCATTAATTTGAATACTGTCCATTGCTAATAAGCAGAAGCATAACAGTCTCTAGAGTTTACTCAGAATGGCGGGAAAATAAAAAAATTTCCAGTGATGGAAATTCCTTGTTGAAGAGAAAAGTCATAGGTGAATAGCTGGACTGGTTCAAGCTAACAGATAGGCTACATTAACTCAGATAAACACTCTTTTTAACTATGGTGAGCAGAAGAGCATCTCAGAATGCAAGACATGTCAAATGTTCAGGCAGATGGGCTACAACAGCAGAAAACCACGTCAGTTTCTACTCCTTCCAGCCAAAAAGAGGAAGCTGAGGCCACAGTGGGCACAGGCACGCTAAAAATGTAACGGAAAAATGTAGCCTGGTCTGATGAATCTCAAGTTTTGCTGAGGTTTTACAGATTTTAAATTCAGAATTTAGCACCAACAGCGTGAATCTATGGATCCAACCGGAAGTAAGGTGGGGCGTTTTTAATGACAGAATTGTCATTAGAACAAAATTGTCATTGACAGATGACACAGACAACAATGCACACAGATTATTTTTGCATGGCATTGGGGCAACAGACTAAAGCTTAATGCTAATGTATTAAATGTGATGAAATACGCAATCAAGCAATTCAGCTGCGGTACATTTGCTTTGTCCACCGGTGCACTGCTTAAATCACACCTTACAACTTATTTATGGATTAATATATGTTATCAATTAACTATCAATATGTATTAAATGGATCAATGGTATGTAATATGGATACAATGTATTAATTAATAACTGTTACAGAGAAAGTTATTCTGAAAATCCAAGGGGTGTTCATTGTCCCCCAGGTTCCCCTGATCCATGCACACTTCATAAGACATGGCTGTCCCATTTGGTTTCAGAGCTATTAACCCTTTAGTGCTTTGCCCTAATGGCGCAAAAATAATTGTTGTGCATTGTTGTCTGTGTACTGGACATTACAATTCTGTCATTAAAAACGCCCAACCTTACTTCCTACTTTAAATGTTTTTAAAGCCAGAAAACTGAATATCGAATATGAGGCTAACTTAACCGCGGTGCCCCAGGTAAACTTGACAGAGCCGCTCATCTTTTAAATAGCTAGAAACTTCCGTTCAGTGGAATAGTGAAGGTTACTGAACTGGATAGGTTGGTGACATTTTATGAACGTGAAATATATGTTCCTTACATCGATTCCTAATAAAAGTACACTGTTATAGAACTGCAAAGATGCAATTCCATGCTGTAAACTAGCTCTGGAGCTACCCACCATGTTGCGATGTTCTGAAGTGTCATGGAGTGGGCGTGCTCAAATGGGTAAAGGCGTGTTTACGCCAAATTCCAGCTGACCAATAGACGTGTAAGCTGCTAAGGTCCGCCCACCCGACAAAACAGTGCCAAAAGTCAAAAGCAAAAAAGCGATCCAAAGGCAAAAATAAAATCAAAAGCAAAGAAAAACATTCACAAGCAAAACAAATTAGAGCAGAAGGAAAAGAATATTTTATTCGACTTTTAATATTTGGAATACATATTTTCATTGAGATACTTAATAATTTGTTTGCGGTTTTCAAAATTTTGATTAATACTTTTGGCACAAAATTAACTCCATACACATCCTTCAGATTGGAGAATACCATGGTATTCAGGTGACAGTTCATGGTAACAGTTTTCAAGCTGAATATAAACATTTTTTTATTTTTAGCAAGTTTCTTACTAGCAGACTGGTTAGATGGAGTCTGAATATGTGTAGTGAATTTCTGTACTTAAAAGCATGTTGACCTTTATGACTTCCATGCTTCAATGACCATTTCCCTGATACAGGGCTGTGGTGAGACTAGAATCTATTCTGGGAAGCACAGCTGGGGCATTTGCTGCCTTCTCCAATGATTGAGAAGCCTCCCCCCCACCCCTTCCCCCACATTATTTACACAACCAATTTATGATGAACGATAAATCACAGGGGACAGCAACAGTGTGTATCAGTGGTCACTGTAACCTGTTTGATTTCTCCCTTCCACAGAAAACAAACCTGTCATCCTGGTGTTCTTGCATCGCTGTCACAAACCCAGTCACATGACCAACATCACAGTGCAACCATCCAGGGGCAACATAGTGCAAGTCGTCCACTGTACCTACCATGAAACTAAAGGGCTGCTGGAATGCCAGGAAAATGAGCAGGCAGTTAAAGCAGTGCACTCAACACTGCTGAGGTACAAGTGAAGAAGCAGACATGTAAGGGAAGCATAGGTTAGCACTACTGAATAGTGTGCGCATGATTTTAATCAGTTTTCTTCATTTATCCTCTGATTTTATAGTATCCTTAATCATAGCATGTCAGCTTGCTCACTCATCTAAATTGATGGTTTACTGATTAATAATTATAGGCAACAGACATGGTGAAGAGATGTGAAGAACTAGTCTTGGGGACCAGAATGTTGCAGGTTTGGGTGCCGGTGGAGATCATTGCAGTGACACCACAGACTGTGGTACCAAACCTGAGCTGCTTTACTGACCAGTACTGCTAAATAAAGGAAGATGAGAAAAAGGAGCCTGTTGAAGTCGCCATGTAATAGTGAATGTATTAAGAAAGATAATGGTGTGATTATTCTGCAGAGGAGATGACTAACTTTATGTATATAGAATGTTTCTGGTTGGGAAACACCTACTATGTACGCATGCAAAATACACACACACATTTGTATTCCTATCTTTGTGGAGACCTTTTGTTCATTTCTATGGTAAAAACCGTAATCCCAGCTATGACAGCTGTAACCCTAAGCCAGCCCTAACCTTAACTATTTGAAACCGTGCAAAATGTGACACTTTTGGCATCTTTAGCTTTTTGATTGCAGTCACAGATTTTTATAAAATTGAGTTTGCCCTTGAAAAGGTGATCCCCAGAATGTCAAAATAACAGGTTTTTATCGTATTGTGGGGACATTTTGTAGTATATACATAACCACCCCCCTCCCCATACACACACACATTATATTAGTTAATTTTTTAATTCCTTGTTAAAAAAAAACATGTAGTTAATTATTCATTATATTCATTGTTCATCTACCACATTAAGGAGATTACATAAGCTTAACGACTGTTTGTGATCAAACAGAAAGTTAATAAAGGTGTATAAATATACCCTCTGCAAGCGTGTTGATTTCATGACTCTACTTATGGAGGCTGTAACATTGTTCAACTTGGGCCGTAAAGTGAGTAAAGTTTAGTAATGATGCCGAATCAGCACCATGTGTCATTTTCCCAAAACAAACACATTTATTAAGGAAAAGATCCACATCCACCCCACGTAGTCTCTTCACCGGTGTCCCTCAAGGCTTGGTTCTTGGCCCGCAATTGTTCTCCCTTTATACCAAATCTCTTGGTGAAGTTATATCCTCTCATGGCTTCTGTTACCACTGCTATGCAGATGACACTCAACTCATCTTCTTCTTCCCTCCTTCAGACACTCATGTCTCCACCAAGATATCTGTATGTCTAGCAGACATCTCAGCTTGGATGACCGCTCACCAACTAAAACTCAACCCTAGTAAAACGAAACTGCTTTACCTCCCGGCTGACTCATCCTCCCTCCTGGACCTTATGATCTCCCTCGACAACTCCCTGATCTGTCCTTTGGTTACTGCTCGCAACCTTGGAGTTACCATGGACAATCGTCTGTCCTTCTCCTCGCATATCACCAACGTTTCCCACTCTTGTCGGTTTCTCTTGTTTAATATCAGAAGGATATGTCCATTCCTTTCCACACAGGCTACCCAGATACTCGTTCAGTCCCTTGTCATCTCCCACCTTGACTGCTGCAAGTCGCTTCTAGCGGGTTTATCACTGAGCGCCATTCGCCCCCTCCAACTGATTCAGAATGCAGCTGCTCGACTTGTTTTCAACCTTCCCAAGTTCTCCCACACCACTCCTTTGCTATTGTCTCTACACTGGCTGCCTGTGGCTACCCGCATCAGATTCAAAACACTGATGCTCGCATACAAAGCCAAAAATGATCTGGCTCAATCCTACCTAAAAGACCTCATCACACCCCGCACTGCACAACGATCTCTCTGATCCTCCAGCACTGCTCGACTGGTCCCACCACCCCTCAAGACATAAGGAAGACACATCTCTCGGCTCTTCCCTGTTCTGACACCAAGTTGGTGGAATGAACTCCCCCTAGATGTCCGAACAGCTGAGTCACTGAATGTCTTCAAACGACGACTTAAAACACACCTTTTCCAGAAATACCTGAATTAGCACTTCTGGTATTATACTCTTACCTCTTCTCCTCTTGTTGTATGGCACAACAAAAATAGGCACATTTGCAGCATCAGCTGGTACAGGTATTTTTGGGAGAAACAAAGAAAAAGGTGACAGCCATCAATCACATCTCAAGGTCATTTCAATCACCCTGACAGATTGAGGTCTCGCAATTCATTTTTATATAGTGCCTTTCAAAACAGAACCACCCCAAAGTGCTTGTTGTGACAACATTACAAAATCATTTATAATGAATGATTAAATAGAAAAAGAAAGCCAAATGACAACAGAGGAGAGGAACCAAAAACTCCCAAGTAGGGAGAAGCCTCTGGGGGTCCATGCTAACATTGTTAAAAAAAAATGGGTTTGCTTGCAACTGTCTTTAGTGATAAGTGATAGTGATAAGGGGTGTATTATGACCATGATGACACCGTAAACGTGTGTAGTGATTTGGGTGGAACTACACTTTACAGTAAGAAAGTTATTAAATTTTATTTGCAATAAAAATTCTTTAAAAATAGACACAGGTACGTTTCCCCAAACTAAGTGCTGTAGTACGACCATGATGACACACTAGATGTGTAGAGTGATTCTGGTGGAACTACACTCTACAGTAAGAAAGTTATTAAATTTTATTGCCACTAAAATCCCTTTAACAATAGACTAAGCCATATTTTCCCAACCCAAGTGGTTCAGTCCTACCATAATTAATTTGCAAAAGTACATAGTAATTTTGGTGGCACTACAATTGATAGGAGCAAAGTTATTGCATTTTATTTAATAA
>JAABNX020000045.1:6623225-6654740 GCA_015163995.2 Mormyrus lacerda | reverse complement strand
AATATCATTTTTTAACTCAGCCTGTAGACTTAGATATTCTTGCTTTATTCTATCATCATCAGTTAATTTACATTTCTATCGGAGCTTCCATCACCTGAGATGCTATATGGGTCTTGACCATGAAAATACGAGATGCATGTGTGTGAAAGAGAACACAGGGAGGCCAGGAGAGAGGGTCCATCTTACCGTTTCTCTCCTCCTGTCTCCAGCTCTTTTTGGCCACTTCTGCCAGTGCCCCGATGCCCAGTCCCACCGCCAGACCTGTGGATCACAGACAGCAGCATAAAGCACCATTATGGGGGCAGGTTTAGACCTCCCCAACATCTCCCTTCATCAGAATACATGTTAACAAAATTTTAATAGGTTTTCTATTGTGAACTGAAGATCTGCACACCACCTTTTGGTAACTGAGAAATTAGATCACACAAAAGACACACTGGCTGATACAACATTCCTCTCTAATCAAACCAGCTGAACCAGGAGAATGAGCTCATCGAGCATGAATTATGTAAGCTGCGACGTGACCACGGTACATTAACATGCTTTGCAGGTCAAATTCACTTGGGGTGAATACAGCAAGCCACAAACACTATAAACAGATCTTAGCTTTCAGACCTGCAATTACTAGATATGACATAGCTGGATGCTCGCTAGAAATGGTCTTAAATCACAGAAATAAATTGAACGGTTTAGTTAAGTTTCGACTAAGACAGACATGCAGTATCAGTTCATCAAAAGAAGCCCAGAGCAGATCACAAGCACGGGAAGGACTCAACGTATAAAAATGTCATTTTTAATTTCAGCTTGGTGTATCTTATGTGCATCTTCAGAATCAATCATATTAAACACATAACTGAAAACATTCTGTAACAATGAGGTTGTGCAACGGGCTGGTTACATAACAGCCAGTCTTGCTGAAATACGGAGATCAGCACTGACACAAGGCGACTCTTTCCTTCCGCTGTCTGTTACTCTCATCTCTCTGCTTTGTAAGAACAGCCATGTTAACAAAGGGCTCGGGTGACTCACTTAAACTGGGCTCAAGCCTGGGAAATGCTGAAAAACCTTATGCTGCCCTTTTCCTTCCGGATGGGGAGGAATAGCAAAAAAAAGGCAAGATTCCACAGTGCCACCTTATCCTGTCCTCCCGTGCTTGCAGAATGCCCCTGTGACACCCGGCCCCCCCGCCCCGTTCGGTGCTTTCACGGCTCACGGCTCGGGGCAGGCACTCCTGCTCTGGATCTGACACTGGTATCTACTGCTCCTCTATCAAGAACGGTAAAAGCATCAGAAACAAAAATAAATGTTAACGTGAGGGCATTATTAAGGTAAGGGTATTATTAGAGCATTACAGGGAAGGAGAAGGCGGCGTGTGTAATCCTCCACAGCGGCTGAGGGCTGAGCAGAGGCCATGCCGGAGATCGCCAGAGCTCCAGAAGATGACTAAGTCAGGGCTAAGAGTGGGCAAGCATTCCTGCCCCTCACATGCAGTTGCGAGGTCAGACCAGATGCCCATTCACCAGTGACATGACCAAAGAAGCTTCCAGTAACAGTCTTATCCATCGCATATGCACTTTATAGATTGGTTATTACACTTTATCAACCACTGACCACTTATCTTGCAGGGTTACACAGCTTAATTTTCTTTTCCATGGTTTGTATTGTTTGGTACTCTCTTGTATTGTTATGCATCAATTGTATTGTATTATATTGCACAATCTTGTATTGTTTTACTATCGGTCTTGTTTAGTCTTTTGTAACAGTGTAAGGTGATTAAGTATTCCAGCATACCTCTCGCACAAGGCCAAGAATGAATCTTGAATCTGGAAACCCAGACAGCAGAATTAACATGCCCTATTTCGGGGGGGTGTGTGGCTCAGAGATGCTGTACCCTTGATCAGAAGGTTGCCTGTTCAAATCCCACCATTTAATTTGGCCCTTAATCCCAGTTGCTCCAGGGGCTGGCCGACCCTGGTTCTCAGAAATGTTCACTGCTGGATCAAAGAGCCTGGTAAGTGAAATATATTGATTTTTTTCTTCCTAAAGGGACAACAGTGCAGGTCACCTGGCAACCAGGCAGACGACAGGTGGAAACGGTCACACTTGTTTACATTTTTAATTTATTTAGCCGACACTTTTACACAAAGCAACATACTGCGTTCTTGAAAAAAAAAAAAAGTGTATCACACAGTCCTTGGAGCAATTGAGGGTCTTGCTTAAGAGTGAACTCTCAGCTGACCCTGGGACTTGAACCAACAACCTACCGATCACATCCAGAGCATCCTAAGGTGCCAAGACACATGCCACCCCTAAGAGGCTACAGTCACCATCCCAGGGACCCTGTTCCTTTCAGCAAAACCCGAGCGTAGTCAACATAAACTGACCTGCAAGCAGGTGGCACCGTGAGGTTGGCGGGTCTGTTTGCAAATTGAGAGCAGCAGGTGGGGGGTGGACTTAGGCGACTGCGACAGATGGAGGGGCAGCTAAAGGCCCATGCTAACGCCGTTTCTGAGGAGACATTTGCTGCACCTCTTTAATGTGTAATCCTGACGCAGAACTATCTGACTACGGAGAGATGCTGGCTTCAGTTAAGAGAGTGAGCAGGATGAGGCTTGGTGCGGAAGCCTGCAGATGGTTAATTTCTAGGTAAAAGGCTATACACCACTGACCAGTGGGTGACCCAAAATAAGGCTCCCATGATCCACGATGAGGAAAGCCGAGGGAGGGGGCACAAGGTAGGTGGACTTGCACGGACACAGCTGAACTTCAACTGATACTGTGATGGGAACTCAATCTTGGTGTACAAAAAAAAAAAAAAAAAAAAAAGTTCACAGGGGTTCACAGGGGAGCAGGTATTTTTCCACTTGATTTGCAAAACCCACCAACCTTCTGTGTGTGTGTGTGTGTGGGGGGGGGGTGACTCATGATAGTGACCCTGAGCTGGCAGACATGAATCTGGGATGAGATCTGCAGTTGTTCCAGTATGTATTAATAATCGTATTGCAGAGAAACTGCATTATAAATAGCTATACGCAAATTGTTCCGGATACACCAATGCAACCTGAATTACCACAAGACGATCCTACTGAAGGGTTTATACCAAACCCAAAGTTACGCTGCTTATCTTTATCTGGGCATTAAGGGCAGACGCCCCCTACAGGCTGTCCTGTTGTGAGAGAAGTCTCACACTGGCCACAAAAAGCTTCAGACAGAAAATAACTAATGGTAACCACAACCAAACAGAGAGGTTAGGAAATAGAGTTTGTTATGACCAAGGCAGACTGTCTAACAGGCCCCAAAACACCCTTGTAATCTAACAGTCAGTCTGACACCATGCTACAGATTAACCTCTAGCCTCTAAAAGCAGCACCCAATCTGTTTTTAATGCATCAGGCTGTGGGCCGACAGCACGTCGAGGGCCCGTAGGTACATGGACATAGACTGGAACATTCTGGAGAGAGAATACAGACAGAGCTGTTAAACCGGCAAAGCTATGGGCCTGAAGCTAGTGCTATGAAAAGAAAATTAAAAAAAATAATAATAAAAAAAAAACATGTTGAAAAAGCACTTCAAAACAACGGGCAACTCAAAGACGGGCAGCTGACTTTGTTTACAAGTCCTCGTTAGTCTGACTAGGTCGGTACGCAGTCCATGACACGTCTGTGAAGGTCACCCTTCCGTTCAAACAACATTTGTTAGCAGAAGCTTGGAAACAAAATTAGCTCTGGCACAGCTCATGGAGGGAAACACAATCCAAACGCAACAGTCAAGCAAACTGAAGTCATGCGAGGGCATCAAGGGCCAGCAGGACCAAGCATGTCGGGGACTCGGTGGTTAGTCTCCAGGTATTAAGGCAATGGTGGGTCTCTCTGACCATCTCCCAAAACAGGAAGTAGGATTATGGGATGTAGGAAATAAGTGTGAGGCAGACTTCAACACGTACAATTAAAACAACCCACCGGACTACAGTTGGCATAGACTGTGACAGACCTAGACCTACTTACAGATCAGGACCTACAAGGATAGGTGCTAAATGACAAGGTTCAAATGCCACAATGCCTTGACCGACATCCGACAGATCAACTGGGCACGCCATGACCACAGCACTCCGCTCTGCCTTGACCTGTTTGAACAATAACTCCTATATGAGGATGCTCTTCATCGCTGCCAGCCTGGCTTTCAATGCGGTAACCCCACCCAAGATGATCTCCAGGCACAGCAACATGACTGAAGACCTATTCGTGGCTCAAACTCAACAAGCAAGTTTGCGGACGACACCACAGTGATGGGCCTGATCACCGCTGACAAATCAACCTACAGCTGGGGTAGACAACCTTATCTGCAAAGGACCAGTGTGTATGCAGGAGTTTGAGATAATCTGTAGGTCAGTTGTTCAATCCCAGGTGTGAGAACTCTTCAGCCAATCAGTCCTCTAATTGGTGATCTAATTATAAATAACCTGCATACATAGCAACCCTTTCTGGATACAATTGCCCAGATCTGGCCTACAGGACAGAGATTCAGCATCTGATGGAAAGTTGTGCCAACAGCAACCTACACTTGCTTCAGGTTCCTGGGTGCTCACATGATAGATAAAGCACATACTGCAAGCGGCTCTGCTTATTGAGAAGGCTTAAGAAAGCTATCACCTATCCCCCTGCATTCTGGTACATTTCTAAAGCAATCATCAAGAGCATCTTCACAAAACGCATGACAGCGCTGCACGGTCACAGAACAGAACACCCTCCGAAGGGTAGTGAAATCCACCCAGCACATAACCAGCACTCAGATACCCATCAAAGACATTTGTTATAAACACTGCCTGTGAAGAGTGACGCGCATCATCAAGGATCCCTCCTGCCCCAACACATGGTCTGTCCTGATCCCGCTTCTGCCACCTGGGAAGCACTAAAGGAGCCACTGCTTTCACACCAGCAGGTTCAGGAACAGCTTCATCTCCACAGCTACCAATATGCTCAACAATACTTTATGGCGTTAATTCTCCAACTGGCCCCATCCTCACACAACCCGTTTTTTTTTTGCACTGCATTTTTGCACAATGTCTCCAGTTTCCACTTGTATCATATTTCTTAGAACATTTCTTATATCCTTCTCTGTACATCCTGTCTGCACCTTGTGCTAAAGATTACCTCATGTATGACTCGCACAAAAGAATAATTTACAATTTATATTATATATGCACGATGCTAACTGCATTTCACTGGCTCTGTGCCTGTATTCAGCGCAGTGATAAAGTTGAATCTAATACAATGTTGCCCTCAAAGGCAGATCCATAACTACACCGCCAGTTACCCCGTGATCTGAAATGGGGAAAAAAGGAGCTAAAGGACCTTAAACTGAGACTGTATGTACTTGAACACAGTTTAAAAATAATACTACCTAGTCTGACCATAAACATGGGAATTAACTGGTCACCTATGAAGTACCAAATAAGCAATGGAAAAGGGTGTGTGAAATGCTCCAGCAGCCTCAGACGAACTGCAGGCAATGTGTTTTATTTTATTTTTTGTTTTTTTTTAAAGAAAGAAAAAAAAAAGAACCCAGCACAGGCCTTACCTCCAAAATTGGCCAGCCTCCCTAACCGTGTTACCGGTACTTTCCGTTCCCTGGCCCGCTCGCTGAGCTAAACACAAGAAACACAGGAATGAATGTGAGGAGGACACACAGCGAGCGGCTGTCCGAGCGTAAACCTTGGGCCCACACACAGGCAGACCCTCGGAATGTTACGATATATGAAACAGCAGAGTACATGAAGCTGAGCATAGCCGAGTATACAAATGAAACCCCAGAAGAGTATCGATACGCACAAATACACACCATATTAAAAACGACCTGCATTTCAATAAATCCTCTGCAAACTAATGACATTAACCATGCCCATAACTACTACTACACCCAGTTATCAGACAGAATATTTTTACGTACAGAATAGTATAATTTTCATTATCTAAGTATTCATAAATACTTTTTTGAAATTATGTTGAACAGAATGGTATCCTTTTTATACAATTCATGGATAAAACCTAGCATGTTCGCGGTGGGGGGAGGGAGGGGGTGAGCAGGGGCAAATTTAGGATTTCTTAAGGTAGCCAACATAAGAAGAGCCATAATTCATACGGAGGGGCCAACTTTATTATTAACCAATGATATGTTATGCTGTGAGTGATAGGGGAGGGGCATTCCAGAGGCCAATAAACTTTCAGTTCAGGCCAGATCCCCTGTGACAATGCCCTTAATATACCACCGGGGATGAAAGCTGAAGTCTGCACTACTTCACATTAAGAACTTAATGATAGTATTAGAGCTTTTGGCAGATGGAATAAGTCACCTATCAGGAAAAAAACCAAGTGAAGACTTGGTCAAATCTAGCAGGCGTTTCTCCCGAGATAAATTCAAACGTCCTTTTACACGATCCCTTTGAACACAGCCTGGTAAACAGTGACAGCTCAACTAGGTCCTGCTTTCACAGACGCTTATTGAGTTTGTTTGGTAATGACAAACGGTTGGGTGAGCATGACGAGTCAGGAGGAACATGTACCATCTGCTTATGAGGCACGTTCCTTTTGGCCTCCCTGGCCTTCTCGATGTCCTCTGCCGTGAGCCCACCAACAGAGGTGTGATCCTGATGGTAAGAGCGAATTGGTCCTGAGAACTGCCTGCTTGGGTCCTTGTAGCCCTCGAAAAGCTTGTTGCCGGCACGGCCGAACGCCTGGGCCGCGCCGCCACCAGCCGACTCTTGGCCCCCGTTCCCCTCCCCATCTCCGGTAGATGGTTCCTTATCTCCGGTGAAATCGTAGCGGGAGTCCACATCTGGCTCGATGTCGGACACATTCTGCTGCCGTCCAGTGAATTCCTGAAGTAAAACAGAAGAGTAAGTGAACGTAATGTGCTTAAGTGTTGACCTGGCCTCTGGCGACCTGCAAGCGATCCGGGGAGGGTGGCTACTTTCCACTTGAGGTCTGTCGCAAAGAATGTCACGCTGTTCTTACTCAAAAGCTGCCAGCGTTACAAAATCAGTAACCCCAAGCCCACTGTCCCCAAAACCACAATAAAATCACTGTACATCAGATTATCATCGGACAATGGAATTAAAACCGACAAAGACGGCTTGTCACACAAGGCAGCCAGACTCCAGTCCCACAGAGTCTAGCATCAGATAGTCCTCAGTCCGATAAAACACACCGTACTGTCAATTCGGAATGGAACCAGAGCTGAAGGCGTGTGACCTCAGACCGGCTAGAGGCTTGTCCTGAACACTGAACCCCTGCTCACCCAAACCCACCTGCATCGTCCGCATGACAACGTCCTGCGCAGCCTGGGTGGAGGTCTGCACCCCAGAACTGCGCAGCATGCTGGCCTGAGTCTCCACCACGGCCCGGCTCAGCCTGGCCAGGCCCTTCGCCAGCATGATCATGTCGCTCGCCATCATGGTCACCTGTTGAACCTGCGTTGGTTGAAGACAAGGCGAGTCACAACCAGACTGCGCTGGTACAAGGCGGGTCGCAACCAGACTGCGCTGGTACAAGGCGGGTCGCAACCAGACTGCGCTGGTACAAGGCGGGTCGCAACCAGACTGCGTTGGTACAAGGCGGGTCGCAACCAGACTGCGCTGGTACAAGGCGGGTCGCAACCAGACTGCATTGGTACCTTCAGTAACATTAAACGGGTTTAGCCCACCAGTACCCAAAGGGAAACCTGACTAACTTTCCACTTGTACCTTACTAAGTCTGGATGACCCCAACGGCTTGAGCTAAGACTTGCTGGCGGAAGAACTTCAAGGCTAAGAGGACTGGCTGCCTCCCGGTTCTCTGAGCCAGCCCTTCAGCTCAGATGTAAAGATTAACAACCGTTCACACTCCCTGCACGGGGAGGAAGATGGCTGCAACTACACCTCACCCCCTCACCCACGAGCTTTCCTTCAAAAAGGGCAGACATTAAGCGCTTTCACACTGCAGGAATATTTTCCCGGAACGGGGGATTTTTGTCGCGTTCATACCACAGGAACTTGGCTAGATTGTACTTCCTCAGAGGCAGCTCCAGAACCTGTTTTTTAGTACTTACTCCTGACTAGGTTCTTTTCATTCAAACACAAACTACTGGGAAGGCCCTTAGAACCGTAGCTTGATGATGGGTTGACTACAAGCCCTGGCACTAACTTGGAAGTTACATGAAAGTGTAGAAAAAGATATGCAGCGGAGCACAAACTGAGCAGACGGAATTATTTTTGTACCCGAATTACATTTAATGCATATTTCTGCATCGTAAAATTTCACCACTAACCAATATACTTTTGTCTAATATCACTAGTGCTGGTGGTGAAACTTGCCAGGGGTTACTAGTGGGATAATGTTGCATAATTTTTTATTTGGTGTAAAATGAAAGATTGATCTGCCGGCCAGATTTAATAAGAATCAGGAACATGTCACAGGTCATACAAGGAAAATATAAATGAAAAGCTGTGTCCCATTTCGATCGCGATTGAGCCCCCCCCCCCATTAACTAACAAACAACTAAACAAAAATAAACAAAACTTATTTATTCGCCATTGTTTTTGTGCGGTGGTGTAGTTTTGTATGAAAAATTGTCTGTGAAGTTTGACCTACGAGATTTTGCATCTGCCATGTGTATTTAGCATAACGATTCCAGTGCCTCTGGAGCAGGGTGTGACTCCTCACAATTACAGCAGGCTCTTCAGACGTTTTCACCTGGTCACGCATCAAGACCAGAGCAGATAACAGTAACATATTTAGCTACTGAATGTGGATCTCAGCTCCTAAGCCAGCAGTCTGGGCATCAGCCAAGACAAAAACAACCGAAGGTTGCGAAACATACAAAGGACAGAAATAAAGATATATGCAAACATATGCACAGGAAAAACAAACACCTCTCAAAGACTGTGCACATCTTATCTGTCCACATATTCATTCCCTGCAGGACTTACCCATTGAGAAGAACAAGCAGATTTTATATTAGTCAGTGAGAATGACAATGAGATCCTCCTGTCAGTAATTACGACAGAGGGCAAGGCTGAACCCTGAAGTAACCAAATGCCACAACTCTGATGCATTCGAAACCTAAACGGACCACCAGAGATTATACAGTACATACTCTATATTAAAACAAGCTACTTTCATTAAAAGCCCATATTTGAGCAGCGGTTGTCAATAACCCTGCAAGTAAACATTGTTCTTGCCTTTATATAGCAACAGGTACTTTTAAGTTTCAAGGACGACCCCACTTTGTGCCAGTAGGTTTAAAACCAGGTCAGCAAATGGAGAATTGGCATGGGTCCCATTCGGGGCCAGTTTAAGGCCTCATATCTGCCCACCGTGAAGTCTCTGCCCCCCTGGGGAAGCGAAACAATACAGCTATCTGCTGACGGGGGAATCGAGAGCACCCGTCCACTCGCAGTATGCAGTTATGTATCAGAGATTCAACCAAAGACACATTCGCATCCTGTGCACGTGGCCTGACCACAGCCACAACAACACAGTCAGTAGAAGTATTACACACAACTTTAGAGATTATATTCTGCACCATATTTATGACTATTCTAAAAGGTGCATCCCTACGAGGTCTTATGCTGAAACTGCTTGTGTTGTTTTGGTTTCAATCAGTCTGCTAGTTCTGAACTACTAATTTTTAAGCTGTACTCAAGCAACACAAACAATACTATCAAGAGGATACTTTGTGGGTGCACATATGAAGAAATTACTGCTGGGATGAAAACAGAGGCACGGTTTGGCACTGAAGGACAAAGCATTCTGCTTTCTAAACCAGAAGATGTCTAGATCAGGGTTCCCCAATTCCGGTTCTGAAGGGCCAGAACCCAACAGTCTTCGGATTTCCTTGTTCAAACACAGCTACTAGACCTGGCAATTGGCTGATTAAGAGGTGTTTGAGCAGGGAAATCTGCAAACTGTGTCGGATACTGGTCCTCCAGGACCGGAATTGGGGGAACTGAGCTAGATGAGTAACATTGCGCCGTACCAACTTTCTCTCCCCACCACTGGCAAAGGTCAAGATAAAACGGTACGTGCAGCATTCCTCCCTCTTTCAAACTGAATGGGGATCAGGTGCAAATTCATGCACTCGTGCATAAAGTAGCAAGCCTGAACACATCTCCAGCGTACTAAGCCTCCGTCTCAGGCTGCCTAGACCTGAAGCACAACCGCTCAAGGCCCAAAGTAAACAAAACAGCCCCCAGAGACAGAATCTCGGCTACCTGCTGGATAGAAACATCAACAGAACCACGATAATAGGCAGCCGTGATGCAAACCCTCCGCCATATTTAAAAGCGTAAGGCACATTGTGGTCAGGGAGGGGGGTGTAAACAGAGAGACGCACGAAACCTCCACGTAAACACGTCAGTTTGGCACAGGAGAAAACAGGCCGCTGGCTATGCAGAGGCCACCACGCCTTCTAGAAAGCTCCATGAATGCTGAGGAGGGATTCATAATTTACAGGGGAAAGGCTGTGGTGCAGCCCGTCCTCCAATAGCATGACTGGCCAAAATTCATGAGGGAGGGAACTAGGCCGTTTTTTTTTCTAGAAGGAAAAAAATCGTGTTTAAAGTTCCCAGTTTCTAAAATAAAAAAAGGCTCATATGAGGAAGTTCTGTCAAGGGACTCAGTACCCAAATTTCACCCATTTTCACGCTGGTTATTAAACGAGAGCCAGGTCATGCTTAGTCTACTGAAATTATCAGCAGGGAGTCTGAGTTTTCAACCAGGCGCATTTTAATTTTGTTTATAATCATGTCTTATAAACCACACAGGCAGTAAGGATATTAAAAAAGAGCAACTATATGCTCTTAAAAACAGAAACCAGAAACACTGTTCCTACACTTAAGTGACTAGTCCTTCATACGCAATGCCAAACATCAACTTAGAAGGAAAAGGATGCAACAGGTCAGTAAGTCAAGAAGGAGAAAAAGAGGGCGAGATATGCTAATAACCTGCTACAAAACGATCGTGAATAAAAGCCTGAACTGAACTTTTCCCCCACATAAAGGTGTGTTTCAAGCTCACTATCTCTGCTTTTATCAAAACGTGAACGACATACTCCCCACTTTATAAAGCTGAATACTTACTGAACTAATCTGTGTCAAGTAAAGTGTATGCCATGTAATAGCAATAGAGCTTCCCCAATCTAATCTCATTTAAGCCACAAAAAAAGAAAAAAAAAAACTTCTAGATACTACCTGAAAAGCGTGTAAGTCCTATCAAGGTGCAGGATTTTTTTATCCATTCGCGTTGACCTAGTTTAAGCTTAAAGGTTAAAAGCAAAGAATACATTTTTAATAAATAAAAAAAAACTTAATAAAACATGGAAGGAGGGGGAGAGAACCTCCCCCCGAACCCCACGTGCAGTCCCAACGCGAACACCCGAAGTGAGCAGACTTACTGAGAGAAACTGCAAACTCAGAGTTCTTCAAGCCTTACAGGCCAGTTTTACAATTAAAACAGGGGCTACCTCTGCCTGAAACTAAATGTACTAATTAATTATTAATATACAGAACGATTTTGCTGAGAGCGATTAAGCGTGTGAATTTGCACACTTTTTTGTATTTTTGTGCGGTATGGAAATCTTTCATGAGCGCCCCTAAGCAATTTGCCCTTGAGCCAGAACACCAACAAACACAAACAAGTATGAATAATCTCATACGGTGAAGTCATTTCTCGGCCCAACAATGCAACATATTTATGTAATAAATCTGATATACTTTGCTTTTCTCTGAAAGATTTCAGCCTCGGCAACAGCGACACGCGGCCAAAGACTTACCAAATCAACTATCAAAACTTCTTAGCTGCTGCAAGTATAAACAAAACAATACGACTTGAACCTTCAAGCTATGAGTACAACACAGTGAATCGTTCTGAAAGAGTGACCAACTGAGGAGTGTCAGGGTGCTTTTCAGGATCGCTCGCTGGAGATGGCACGGTCCTACCGTCACGTTTCACATGGCCCCCGACTATTACTCATTCTATAATCACACAACACAGCTTAGTCACGTAACTGCTGCAAAATAAACGCATGCTTTTAACCTGACAGGTCAAAAGGGAAGCCATCTTAAAACACCATTTCACAGATGGGAAGAGCGTGTCAGTTAAACCCAAGCGTGAGCCCTCACAACGTCACTAAGTACCAAACTTTCGGTGCACGCCGAGATACGCTTCTATACATTAATGCAGCACGAATTACTCGTGCTACTATTGCACATACTGGTTTTTGCACGATTCGAAATGCTCACTTACCACCAAAATTAGCAAATCCACCACCTCGATCGCTCCTCACTCTCCTTACTGTGGCGTATTACATACCATGAGGTCAAAGCTGTTTACCAACTTCAGAAACTGATTGCAGGACGGGGCAGCCCCGCCTCAGCACATGTGCCATTGGGTTTACACTGTAATGAAGTTTCTCTGCATTAACTAGCTTGGTCGCGATTCCTGGCTTCTCATTGGTCACTCCCCTATCAATAACTTGAACGTTGCCCTATTATCACACGAATTTCCATAGGCTACCCAACCATAACGCCAGAATGCCACTCCCAAAAACCTTAACCAATGATATAATCATATATTCGTGCAGATACACCAATCAGATCCGAGAATATTACAGCGGTCGTTTTTTTTTTCCAGCAAAGGATCCAACTTGACCGCCCGAGCGGTACAGTTTTCCTATCCTTTACCTGGCTTCGCGCCGTCTGATTTTTTCCCCCTCCTTCTCAGAGTTTATAGTTAAGTAGCCTCGAATAAGCCGCCTGTTGGAGGCAAAAGGTAAACTACAGTATTACGTTACTCCCAAAGAATTTTTAGATTAGACTCCAAAAAATTAGACTTGTCTAAAAAGATCTGTGCTGGCGGAGGAATATTTACAGTGAATTTGAAATATTTAAAAAATTAAAAATGTTCATGATTCATGTTATTTCAATAAATCATTACTGTTTAGATGCAATCTTTATAATGTAGCAAATAAAGACTGCCTATAAATATAACCCTAACTTTATAAACAAAAAAGTATAACTATAATTGCATTTGCGCCCTTCCTACCAGTAAATAGCATTAAGAACATAATACACTGCAATGTGATTTATTTTATATCTAAAAGTGCGTTATTGTTTTAAAAAATTACATGATATGTTGTTGAAATCAAAATGCACTTAAAAAGAATTAGAATAAAGTTTATTGCCAACTACGTTCACACATAAAGGGAATTTGCTTTGGTGGTTGGTGCCAGACATTGACAGATTAGGTGGTTAAAATATACTAAACAAATATATTACACACACTGAAGAAGCAGTTTCGCCCATTCCTGGCTCTATAGGCAAACTGCTTGGGGTCCAGCAGGTGGTCAGTGGTGACTGAGGTAGCGAAGTACGAGGTGCTCAAAGGACTTCATAGCTACAGGCGTCAAAGCATTGGGTCTGTAGTCATTTAGTCCTATCATCTTAGGTTTTTTTGGCACAAAAGAATGTATGGCATTTGCTGGCCACACTACTGATTTTGCAGAGATTATGCAAATTATATAACCTCTTAAAGTATGGCTGACAGTTACATTACATTTCAACAATATTCTTTTCTTCACGAAAAACTAGACCCTCCACAAATCAAAGTATCGTACTTTACAATTCATATCAGATTAAATAAATAATTATTAAATTTGCTTGTGTCTGTATTAAACTAACATAGTTTGTGTAAGCTATAAGTGATTTTAGTCCAGTGGCCTGTACTACAAAGCGGGGTTACTTGCCGGATACTAGTCTGGGCAAATAAGCCAATAAACCCGCTTGGTAGTACAAACCGCATACCTTCTGGGATTTGCTGCCACTTACTGGTCATTATTCGTAGTGCAGAAGTTAGAGATCTTAAAAGGAAGCGAAACTGCGGGACCTCCACTTTGTTCTGATGATGTTATGATGATTATTATTATTTGTTTACTTTTATTTGACAGAATATGTCATGTCAGCACCCAGCTCCACGGGGGCCACTGCAGGTGGCTGACCATTCGCTGAAAGATGGAGTTGATGGCATAAAGAGTTTCCTCAATGGAATCAATAAATGGGGCGTTATTATTAATACACATAAGCAGTTTAATATGCAAAAACCATGCAGATGTGCCAGTGGAAAAGCATTTAGGTGCTCAACATAATCCAAGCCATCCCAAGTGTAAAATGATAGAATAGACTAAAAGTTATACATTTTTAATGTACATTTTACCCACTCCTATATATATACAAGCTCAGTATATTCTTCTACCATCCAGAAATTAAGTTTATTATTACATAGGTTAAATGACATTTCTAAATTTTGCACAACCCTGCTTTACATTGCTCAAAGTCTGTATTGGAACTTACATTGTGTTGAAAGAATTCTCCCTTTAGTGCAATCATGTTGGAAATCAACCTAAATTCAACATCTCAATGCACTAGATAAAATTGATCTTTCTTATTAAGATGATTTACTGTCAGTAATATTGCCGAGACTAATATCACAATCACAACTTTTTATTGATCCCCGTGGGGAAGTTCCTTTATTGGGGAAATTCTTCTTTACGCCTCCCTCAACTAGCTCATTGTAGAGCAAGCTGTCCGCGAAGGGCTGCCACCTGTTGGGGCGCCCAGGGAGCTGGGGGTTAAGGGTCTTGCTCAAGGACCCGCAGACATGCTGAGGCTGGGTTTGAACCTGCGACCTTGTGATTACGGTACACTGAGCCACATGCTGCCCCGATCTTACAAAGTATAAAATTTAATTTGTCTGTTCCTGTTTTGCTGTGGTGTACTTGTCGTACAGACTACATATACATTTCTGTTGTTGCATTTATTTCCTGCGTGTCCTTTAGCAGTTGTGAAAGTTCGAGATTCTCGTTCTACAACGTGTTGAACAGATTACTGGAATATTTATCATTTAAGCGTCATACTAAAAAAATACCGACAGATGGCGTCTGTGACACATGGTTTTTCAATGGAAAAATATTTCCATGCTGACAGAAGGGTTACACCACGCTTTGGTGGTGAAAGTTTAAACCGAGTGAATGATTTCATTGTTGCTCACAAATTGTTTACCTTATTCTTTTCTGTGCGAAGACCACGTTATAAATGACACCCGTTCGTTATTAGTGCGTAAATTTCCCGAACGCCGCTGAAAGAGTTATTTCACATAATTCACTGACGCATTTTAAGAGCGCTCATTAATCGTTACTCAGTTGCAAGCAGCTACATTAATGTTTACAGTTGTTTATAGTTTCAGTGAAAACAGCATACCGCTCCGGATTACGCCATTTTCAGAACTTTATATCAGACCAAACATTCTCGTACGTTTCATTCCTGACCAGCATGATTACATTAATGACCAGCATGGCCAAATCATGGGTTCTGTATGCACTTTGCCTTTTAATGTAGGTTATTGGTCGCCCGACGTGCAATAGTTTAGTTCTCAGCCAAATCGACACACGTGGCAGAGGAAATCTCGTTTGCAGTGTGACCTACGAATACTGTACAGGTAATTGGGAAGACCCACTGAAAGGCAAAAATCGTATAATCAGGACCTATTCCAAATCCGCGTGTGGTTCCTCAAGCACAATGCACCTAGAATTCGTCAAGAATGCAACATAAATACAGCAGATCAATTAGCGAACCTTTTTGTTTTGTACTTTATATCCTAGTCTATATACGGTTCACAAAAAGGTCTCGCAAAGCACGTGTTGTCAGTCTGCTCACAATTATAGGACATGGAAAATTAATTTTCATACTACCTATCAGGCAGTAAGCCTCATTCAAATCAGAAAGGCCACCAGCCTTTGTATTTTCCATCCACAGTTTAGTCTTCCAAGTGACACACTTCCTTGTATTTTACTGCTGCTCAGTGGTTTTTGCCATAATAAATTAATTTAATTATTCGATATATATAATGTGGACAAGTAAATGGAAAAAAGTTATACCGTATAAATGCTTAATTCTAGATTACACTACTTATCTATCACCCAGTCTCTCTGTTTGAACTACAGATGGCAGTTAATAACTTTATTTAATTCAATATAAAACCGGAGTTGATGCTATTCCAGGGTAATTTTTACTAACTTATCTTTAATATTTTGAATTTGTATTAATAGTTCATAAACACACTTTGCAAGAGTATAAATTGCATATTAAGAATAATTGAACGTGCAACATAAACGAATAATATTTTGAGGATATACTTCACATGTGTGTCCTTATACAAAAACTGCAGTCGTTTTAAGTGGTTTTATAGATATGTCTCGTTTACAAGCAGGAGAAAAATGTTGTTATAGTAATTTTCAAATAAGTTTCCAATAAAACACCTGAAGTTGTCAGTGCTAGAACCGTCCATTGGGACACGGGAGGCATAAAACACTCTTCCTCGAACTCTGAAACTTCATACGTCAAGGAAGGCTACATGTCTTGAAAAGCAGTTAAGAGACTTCTAAACATATCAGAGTGTTTCCATCAGTATGCAAAAAAGGCTACGTATTTAGGTGGTGCTGGAACTTAATTTAGCTGCCTCTTATGATGCATATCTGCTACTGCTGATTATGAAAAAATGCCATGTTCAAGCTTCCGTGTAAACTTGGCAAATTGCATAATTATAATTGCGAGTGGAATCACCCTTGATTATTATGCAGCTGTTAATACCTACGGGGTAAGGTCTCTGAGCTGCCCATCCCCCAGTGACGGGATTCCAAACTCTTCTCAGAGGTGGGATAGACACACAGTCATGATAAAACTTGATGAGCTGTGACTGCCGTTGTCATTGGAGTCACTGCGGCGACCTGGAACACCAGAGGACAGTAAAGTCTAACAACAATTGTGAGGTAGGTTAAATTATATAGTAGATACTTTGCTCAAATACTGTATGCAATTATGTAATCTAAATTGATATTTAATAATTACAAAATAATTATATTTGCATCTTTTCATGGTTTCTGTTTCGGAAGGAGAACAAAATACTGTTCTTCACGTGTCTACGGTTATGGGTCCATCAAGATTTGCAATGGAAACCTTTTTTTTTTTACTTCTTTCTCAAAGCTCTTCCCTACTGGCTTGCTCTGCGTTATAGAGAGAAAGCGGCTTGTTCCGTTGAACTCGGTCTGCAAGCAGCTTGACTTCCTTCCTGCTTTATGTACATTAAACAAACATACTGCTGCTGCTGACGAGCTGAGCCGGTCAAGGCGGCCACGGTATTGATGAGTAAGCTAGTAAACAAAAACTTAATGTCTGTGAAGACTGGTGTTTAGATTCCCTTTGTGGAAACGGGAAGATTGGACCGTACTTTCATACTTAAACTGAGCTGACTTGAGTTTAGCTGTGTTTTTGGGGACATCGTCGCGTTTTTGCTGGAGGATTAAGCATTAGGTTTGGATAGGATCGCCGTTTGTGACTGTAAAGCCACTGTACTTTTACTACGAGGTAAGACGATCGACATAACTTGGCAATAAGGTCATCTATGAAACTCGTGCATAAACCTGTTGCAGACGAAGCTGTTATTGTTAAAACAGGCACTTGCTGGAGGGGATTTAAGTTCAATAATGATGCTTAAGCTACCAACTGACACTTCGGTCAATACATTGAATTTGTTTACAGAACAAAGTTGCAGATATCTAAAAACTCTTGCAATAAGTAAAAACGGCGGGATGTAGTATTTAGGTTATTTAGGTCTGTGTATGTAGCCTAATACTCATTGGTAATGTTTTACTTATTAGTTACTGGGTCTTTTATGACCTGTGTAGTGAAATAAAGCAGACAGAATAGGCAACAACCAATATTTTAGCGTAGTGCTGATTAATATTCCCAATTTTGGACGAACATTCATTTTAACAATCACGCCTACTTGAGTTGCAAAAGTGAGTCCTCTGTAACTCGTTAAACTGTAATGGATCGAGGTTTGACGTATATACATGATCATAGACATTGATATTATACAAGCACATGAATTATTACGTCTCCCAGTGGTTAAGTGCGTATATATATTTAGGTGCAACATGTAGATGTGGTTCCGTTTACATCTCGACGGCGTAGTCATTTTCCCCAGGTAGGCTAATTACCGCATCTTAAAGTACACTACAGTAACTGTATAATTTAAAACGGGTTTTACATTTTTTGTTTAGTTGATTCTTTAGTTAATTACATAGATATTATGGAGCTCTTAAACGATGGAAACACTAGTTGTAGGAACCAAATAAGTAATTTCAACTCTTCTTCTACTTTCCCGGTATTGTTCAACTCATAGATAATGATTGTCGTTCTTAAAGAACTATATTTTTTTGCTCTGTGTAACCCTGTGGTAACCCGGCCTCAAATATTATGCCAGGAGTTTGTCCGAAGTGAACAGAACAAGCACATTCTTGTGACTGCATACCTTAGCTTGCGTTATGTCACTCAACCAGTGTTGCAAGGGTAATGTATCCGAGTACTGGTGGATAGAATTTGTTCCGCTCTGAAATAGCCACCGTGCTATTATCTGGCTTATAATCAAAAGTGAATGTCTAAAGTTTATGAAAAATATTGGATGAATGGGAACAGAAGAACAAATCTAGTGCCGAAGAGTCCTGTCGCATTGGTTGCTTTTTTTTTTTTTTTTTTTTTTTTTAATCGTTGTTCCATTGGAGTGTGTAATTAAAAGCACTTTATGTGATGGGTTCAGACAGTACCTCAAGGCAATATGCCTGAGTTCTAGTCTTGTAGATTACAGTACCAGACCATTGAAAAGTTCCGGCCAAGAAAGAGTGAACGCAGACCTCATAACCCTGTGCTCACAGAACCAGCCACTGCTGAACACAGCAGCACGAGATGCAGGGTAGAGGGGTTATTGCCATGTCTCCCCACATCAAACCACTCAAAAAAACAATCCCCCATTCTCCCAAGAACCAAGGTGGGCACCGTAATTCTCCAAAGCTCACCCTTAGATGTTAAGTTCTCCGGTCTGCGTGTACACATGATCGGTCCTTTGTACAGCTACACGCTTTAAAATTAGTTTCAGCTTAGCCCTTAAACCTTTACATTGATTTTTAATTGTTGGACGTCAATAAGACTTGGTTTGTCCGTGAATATTTTTTTGCAGACTGACCTGTCACATGGAACCCCACTGTGACGCTCAGAGTTGTCTCTCGTGCATTTTTAACCTCCTCCAATGTTTTCTGGATTCAGGTTCCACCTAACGTTTGCCATTCTTTATTTTTCTTTAAAATATCTACATTGGGATTGACGTGGAGACATCTGATTCCACAGAATAGGCTTTTTTTGTTTGTTTTTTTTTTGTTTTGTTGGTTTGAATTTTAAGTCCTCTTTAGAGTCAGTGTTCTTCAGGTGATCGTCAAGAAGCATCTTTGTTTGGCGTGAATTAAATATATCCCTCAAAGTACTGGGCCTATAATACAAAACAAGATCTGTGGCCTTTCTAAGCTCAGCTAGGAAACTTCTGCCCGTTTACAGTGGAATCACAGCAAACCAGATGGGAAAACAGGCACTTCATTCTTTAAGCTGGAAAGTCGAAAAGACAAAGGTGGCTTAATTTAGTCTCCAAAAGACCTGCAGATATAAGCAAACTGCAACAAGAATAGGCGTCACTGATGTGTGGGAGTCTCAGACACGGAGGAGTCACTAAAATGTTGGAATCTCCAGCTTGGTCTTTTTTCAGAGGAGCTTTCTGACAGATTGTACTTTTGCTATTCATTTACCCTTGTGCCTCATATGAACACAGCTGGAGTTGGGACCCTGGGGGGAATTCCTTCCACTCGTTTAATCTTTTAGTTACATAATTAATTCCTATTTTGGCAACACAAAAAGAAACAAAGGAAGGTAAAATATCTTGTAAAGAATCTGAGACCCCATTACCCCGAGAAAGGATATAATATGTGTTTGTTGCATATCGGTGGTGATATATGTGATTATATTAAGACGCTGTATTAAAAATTCAGAGAAAATGGCTTCTAGCATGACATTTCTTGTATAAAGTCACTTGTGGTGCAATCAAGGCTCTTACTGAGTTTTTCTCTTGCAGCCTTTGGTCCTAAGAAGATGTCTGCTTTGGAGTAGAACCTACAACACCTAAGTGTTCTACCTTTCATTGGTTCTGTTTCACATTACAAGTTTCTCATCAGTTGTTCCTATCATCACGTGCTCCCCCCCCCGCACCATCGAAGCCATGGTGGGGTCCAAACGCTGGTTGGAGAACCAGATCTAGGGCTTCATGGAAGCCCAACGAGAGAGTGACAGCCTGGCATCATGGCTGCATGTGCTTTGAACAGCTTGATCGTGATGAGCACCAATAACCTGAAAAGCGACAGCAGTCCTCGACCCGCGAGGCCGGTGCTGTTGGTGCCGGACCGGACGACGTACTGCCAGGGGCTGATGCCCAGGGCCCCGTATAGTCCCAGGGTTTTGAGTCCCAGCTCCTCTAGCTCAGCCTTCAACTTCACTTCTGCGCCAACTAGCCCTGGCAGCCACCGATCCCGCTCTCCGGGCCGACCCTCGACCTCCCTGGAGACAAGCACAGGTGGCCGAGTCCGGCATCTCAGCGGAAGCCCAGCGCGGCCGGGGCCCGTTGACGATGACCTGCGATCTTACAGTCCGGGCCCGTCCACCTCCCGCCGTTCCGCGCACATCCAGCAGATCCACCGGGAGCTCCAGAATGTCCAAGTCAACCAGAAGGTGGGCCTGTTTGAGGCCCAGATCTCTGACCAGCGTAGCCAGGCGCAAAATTCGGAGATCCAGCGTAGCCCGCGTGTCCCTCGCCGGCCCAGCTCTGTTTCGGAATCCAGCAGCCCGGGACCCAGGGAGGTCCGACGGAGATCTTCATCACCAATCCCGCAAGAGCTACAGAATGGGCGAGGCGGGTGTAGCATACCTGGCAGGGTAGGGGGGCGTGTGGGGGAAGACTGTGCCATTGACCTAGTTGCGGAGCGGGGCTGTTTGCACGCAAGCCCATCGGCGGAAATCCAAGTCCAAGGAGACGGCCCAATCAGTGCCGGGTCTCCTGGCATCGGTGTCATCGTCACGGGGACAAAACTCAGCGAGTCAGCTCAGATCAGCCCGCCTGCAGAACTCAAATCGAAGGGCAACCAAGGGAGTGGCGCCGCTGCACTGGAGGGGAGCTGCTCTGAGGCTACGAGCATTCCTGCAGTCATCATCACTGACCTCGGGGCTGAAGCATCGGGAGAGGGCACCGAGCCACAGCTTAGCCCCAGCCCCAGCCCCACCAGGGTCCAGAGGAAGCTCTCGTCCTCATCTGCCTCCTCCACTGGCTTCTCTTCTTCCTGGGAGGAGTCGGAGGATGACATCTCCAGTGACCCCGAGCGTGGGGAAGGGCGCTCGCCAGCCTTCCTGCAGACGCAGCAGAAAGCTGTAAGTGCACTCTTGCTCCCCTGTACCCTGATTGGCCACTCTGTTTGTTTGTTCGTTTTTTCGTTTGTTCGTTTGTATCTCTCGGGCTCGTTTTCTGCCTTCTTGCGTGCGGAGGATGCAAACAGCCAGTTGATACCCGGGGAAGATTTTGCCGGACGTTGCAGGTGACCGGCTGTGGTGACATGCACGTTGACAAGGCAGAAGCAGTAATACAGGAGCTCTCAGCAAAACTGACTCCTGTCCAGATCAAATTTTGTGCTGCATTTTTTAAAGGCCTCTGGAATGGAAGAATACGTATTTTGACATGTTACCTGAAGATTCAATCTCCTGCATTTGTAGTGGGGTTCCCTCTAAGACTAGACTCTGAAACAGCACTTCATATGGTGGCACGAGGGACTCACTATGATAACTGAGGTACTTATAGTGTGCAGCACTAAAGTAACACAGAAGGGTTCCCTCCCATCTCGTTTGTGCCTAAAATATCCCTCATTAAGCATTGAAAGGGGAAACCCAAGAATGCATGAACCTCCTTGATTAACTGAGTAAGCAGACTATTATAGTTTACTTCTCTAGCGTGCGTGAAGTGGTCCACCCTGTATGATGCAAAACAGATAATTCAAAAAATAGGGAATAGATTTTTTTATGCAACAAACTCTCATTATGATCTACAATTTAATTTCAGATATTACCTCATTACAGGGAAATTACATGTTTAGATGACGTCTGAGCGGGCGATTTATCTGAAGAGACAAGATCGTCTCATTGTCGATTCAGCCATTAATCAGATGTATTTGTTTGAAAACACGCTGTACAGTGCTATGTGCAATTTCGTTCTCCGCTCCGTGTGAAGAGGACAGTGTGAGATGTTTCTTGTTTTCTTGCTTTCATCACACCAATATCGGCTTCCCTCTGCTAAGCATTTCATTGAATGGTATTAGTACTGTAATGGCCATCCAGCTCCATGCTGTACGACTCTTCGAGAACAAATATCTAAGTAGCCTTCAGTGTGCAGAGGAGGTGTTTACCTCTTTCAGCCCTACATTCTCTTTAAGGCATTGAATACAACCTTGTGAGATGTGCCGACCATAGGACTGGCTTCCCTCTCTTGAGAACATATCATTCTCCTGGCCCATGCAAGTGCAAGCAAATTATTTCACTGAAAACAAGAGTTTCTGAGCCATCAGCTGGAAGAAAAACTTGGTCCTGCCTGGACCTTCATGTGATGCTGCTTACAAACGGCAAACTTTATATGTAGAATTGTACAGTTATATGCAGACTAGAAGACTCAGAGTTTCTTGATAGTTTTGAGATTAAACATGCATAGAACTTACCTGTTTATAGCATAAAATATTTATTTTAGAAGCTAAATGGAATAGTTGTCTATTTTTGCCCTTTGTGACTTGCAGTTTGAAACTGTCAGATGTATTCAAATATGTTCGCGTGTTGAAATCAGATACAAGGAAGATGCTAACATTGCAATTAATTTTATGATTAATATAATTTAAGGTATAATTAAAGTGATAAAAGTAAGAAATAAATTATAATAATTGTTAAATGTATCAACGGAGCAAAAGATCAAACAAGAACATCAAAAGGTCTCAGTGAAAGTGTGTTTTTTTTTGGAAATAGACCAGAACCATGAATCTGCACCTTCACAACATTAGCAAAACTCATTAACATTAGCATTGGCTCAGAGATACTGTACTGAGTAACATAGAACAGCAAGAGGCACATTTAAAGATACAGCTTTATATCTATACACGTTTTAATGAGGCGGACGACCTTCTTTGCACCCTACAGACATTGTGGGCACCGTTTTCTCTTTCATTATATGCCATTGCTAGAGATGGCACAACGATACTGTCTCCTATCATGCAGATATATTTTGCTGAACGACCGTCACGGGAATGTTCTCGTGCCGCGGAGATTAAAACAACCTAGTTCGTATTGATGTTTCACTTTCAATCGCTTTCAGTAAAACTGATGGCATCGTGTGAAAGATTCACCTATGGTCCACTGTTTACATAAAAAAAAACATCTGTAAAGCCAATGATTTTGCATAAAGAACTGATGAGCATAGATGAATGAAAGAAAAAACACAAACACAAAAAGAAAATACAGAAAATAATTTGTGATATATAATATTAGTGATAGTAGTGTATATGAATAATTTAATACTTCATTTCGTAGTAGGGCCTATTTCATAATGCTTTCATGTTGCTTTGTGGCAGATCTGTATTATTTAGTACTCAGTATTTAATACCCAGATAGTGTTGTATTTTTGTGAAGCCGGCCTCCAGTTCTCAGATGCCGATTTTCAGTCTGCCAGGCGTCTCCTTTCAGAGGTGTTGAAATACAAGGGTGACCGTGTTAAATCCTTCATCTCTCTTCCAGCCGTAGGTCTTTTTTACAGACTTGGCTGGCACTGTAGGCTCACCATAGAGACCTTGTCTTTTCTGGACTTTGTGACCATTCGTTTTCCCTTTTATGAAGCCTTTGGACCTTGAAATAAAACATACGCCGTGGGTCCTTCTCGGGAAGCGAGTTTTGCGCCTCATAAGTTCGATTTTCCGACCGAGTGCAAAAATCAATGCAAACACATTTAACGTGCAAAGCGAGTCACACTTGGGGCTTTTGCAATAATAGCTAAGTGATCTTGCAGTATTTACTGTTTGCTGTATAATGAGTCAGAATCCCATTTAGGTAAAAGAGCTCCCTCTGTTGTTGAGGTTAAAACTGCATGGTGAATTTGCCCCAGCTTACAACTGAGACAATGACAGTCTGCTTGTGATTAAACCCAATTTAGAAACTGCCCAGAGCTATTTTGTACAACTGGGCATTGTCCTTGTTCCTGTAATATCCTCTGCAGAGAAGAAAGGCAGACACACTACATTTCTGGTAGGGCATCTCCAAGGAAATGGGCTGAGTGGGAAATTCTGCATTCCTGCTTCTTCGTAAGTGGCCCTTTTGAATAAATAGGTTTTCCCCAGTGTCTCAGCTCTGCCACCCGACTTCTTTCACACGGCTAAACCTTTTGCCTCAGGATAAGTTTGGATTGGTAGAGCGAAATGGTTTTACTGGTCCACAGCAGGACTACTGGAGAATCCTCACAAGGCACCAGCATGGGGGAGATTCCAAACGCCCTGCTGTGACTGGAGGAACGGAATGTCTGTCATCAGGAGAGCTTATCGATTGAAAAGTTCACAGATACCACACTGCCCCCTTCAGTCCACCAGTCCATGTTGAACCATCTCTCAATTCTGCTTCCGGTGCGTGAGGAGTCTCTGAGAGCTTGGGAGCAGATGCCTGGAGACCTTTTCAGAGACTGTAGCGTAACTATATGCTGTGTGAGCAGCTGTTGTTTTGTTTGGGTGGTGAAGGACCTGCCACTATTGCCACTGTTGCACAGTCTAGAAGAACATCAGCTCTTGATCATGCTGACGCCCACATGGCATCCCACTAGTGACACAACGGTCAGGGCAGCCCATAAAAAAGGGGGGGGGAACTGCTGTTGGATCCTCTTCCCTGTGTTAATTTGATGAGGGGGCAGACCGACGCTTGCACGTGAGTGTGTGCGTGTGCCATCAGGCCAGTATGTTCAGTGGGCCTGTCGTGACACATCGCAGCAAAGCTTCGCAACAGCAAGAATGTGAAGGTAGCAGCAGCCAAGTAATTACCAGTAGTATGTTGACGGGAATACTTGTCATTTACCCAAAGTTACACCAAAAAATGCTCAATTTTACACCTCCAGACGCTCCATTTATAGTACAGTTTAACGTTTTTTCTGGTAATCATAACCTACTCACTTGTCATACATGGCTTCCTACTAGCATCATTTGTAAACTGTCCTCCCTTTCTCTGATTGGACACTTCGCCTTGTGTAGGAAGCTGATCGGGCAGCGTTTCAGACTCTGTCCCTGACCGTCGGCAGACAGGGGCTGGCTGGCGCCGATTCCCAGCCAGACGGCGGATGCTGCAGACACTGGGACGGCTGTGGGTGATGGTGGTTTCCCCTGGTTAACGATGGCTGTGGGATTGTCCGGCTTCATTGTTTGCACACTGGCCTGGGCGAGGTTGACAGGAAATGGATGGCAAGTCCCTATTTTGGGCTTGAGAAGATGCTTTTTACCTGAGTAGCAGAGTTCCTGACTCGTGTAAATTACTTGTGCATATGACCCACGCAGGACACTGTGGTACTTGTTTTGAGGATATTTACCAGGCCTTTATGCTTCTGTTTAATTTTTCCTGCACAGTCTCTTCACGTCAGTTGTCTTGCATTACTGCTAATCCCCGCATCTAAACATCTTTTCTACCCTAAAATGTTTGCTAATCCTGTGTTATATTCCAATATATGTGCCAAAATACAATATGTGCCAGAAATCAATGTGGAAATCACTGTATGGGGGGAAAGGTCGTTTTGCTTACATAGCTATCCAAAGAAAAAAACGAATGGTGTGACAAAATAAGTAGATAAAGAAAATATTCCAAAATCCATTGGCACTTCGAGAGCCGTCGTTTGCAAAGGTGAGTAGCCCAGATTGCTCTTAAATCCAAAAGTGATTTAAGTGTTTAGGTCAGATGGGATCCCGGCCAGTGACTGTGGGTGCGAAGACATTCTGAGGCGTGCAGTGCAATGTCAAGGGGTGGGCCACAGCCTTTCCGTGCCAGGATGCCGCGTGCCTGCAAGCATGCTCAAACATGTGAATGCTGTGTGATCTCTGTAACCAGAACAATTTGCCTGGGTGGCTATATGCAGTCCGCATGGGGGAGACCAGAGCGACGGAACACGGGGGGGGTGTGGAAATTTCACCGTGGAGGCTGGTAGTGTGTATCTTGGAGGTTGGTCGGGGCGGGCCAGTGTGGGGGGAAGGGATTTTCAAATTGTCATGCTGGGTGCCTGTCGGTTACGTAAAAACGCAGCATTCTTAAGTTGCCGTCGGACAGCGATCCTGGGTTTTTCTTTTTTTCTCTTTTGCAGAATTTCCTTATTCACGAAAAGTGAACCGTGAATCGTCAACCCCAAACGACACGCTGCTGTTCTGCAGAAAAGTCAAAGTCACACAGCGCTGGCACTAAAATTGACCTACTACACCCGGCTAACAAGTATTTACAGAGAGACCCTAATTAAAAAGATTTAAATTACTACTAGTGTTACACATGCTTGGAATTAAATGGATCACACAGATAAACAGGGCTCCGCTATTTGGGATATGTAACTGAATCTCATTAGTAAGAGAATTAGAGGATTTAAACCTATTAAACTACTGAGCAGGTAAATCCTCCCCATGCACTTTGAAATTAACTTCTTGAAGTCAGGCAATACTACCCTTTTTTGCCAATACCATTGTTGTATCAAAACAGAAGCTATTCTTTACTTCTTTTACCTGGGAGGAGGGGGGGGGGGGTTGTGATCTTGTCCCTATCACTTTCCTTCTGCACAACCTAAAGGTAATGGTATTGTGGTTTCCTCCCCAAAGAAATATCTATTTAATTTCACCGTTGATTCTGAAGGCACAGTGCAATGGAAAATGTAACACCCCTGTGGTGGACTGTTGCCTAGCGACCAGCTGACGTCAAGCTGGGAGCTGCTTCAGACAGCTGGGCCTGTGTGTAAGCTATGCTGGCGGAGGGAGCCGTTTCATATGCATGAGACAGGAAGTGCCTTTTTCACTTTTTTTTTTCTTTTTCGAGGCAGACCCATTGCAGTGCAGAAAAATGCAGCCCGTGCTCTGCAAAAGAGGGAAACTACCGGGTGAACTCTACTTTTGTTTTTGTTTACTATCTCCCCAGGCCGGAAGGGCTTCTTTTTTTGCATTTTTAGAGCCGCTTGTTTTTCAGTCATAGTGGCTGGTGTGTGACTACTCTTGTCACCTTAATGTGTCCTTTTTAAAAAGTGGGGTTGGGGGTGATAATGACACTGAACGGTCTGAATGACAGCAGGAATGCAGTGCGGTGTAGCGGTTAGGGTTAGGGGGAGTTAAGGAGTTCAGCTCATGACGTTCTCGGGGGGGATTCTGTCAGACCTTCTGCGATGCCTGCTGAATAGATACATACAGAAATGCAAGCAAGGTGCTTTCTGAATAATACAATATGCATTAACAAAATTCATTTGTTGTCTTGGCCGGGAGGGGGGGGGGTCTTATTTTACCTGCCCAAAATAACCCGGAAACCCTGTGCAGCTCAGAGCGGTAAAGGCCGGGTGTCGATGGGGAGACACGTTGTATCATAGGAAGATCTACTCACTCGAAAGGACTGGACTATTTAAAGGGACACGTCCAGCATTTTTAAAGGGGTTGACCAGTGTTTTTTATTATTTAATGAGCCATTATATACTGCCATACTTTTGGTAGGAGCGCTAGGCAGAGGTAGAAAGTTCAGGTCCAGAAAGTAGAAATCTTGAGACTTTGTTTCAACTAACCAATTAAGTATAAAGTCACTGAGTCCATAACTGGTTGGTTAAATCAGAATTTTGGTCTAGATTCATACTTTCTGGAACATAACTTTCCACCTCTGGCATCAGGTACCTGTCATAAAGTCGTGCTGAGGGTGTCTTCTTCAGGTGCCCTTAGGAAGTGGAGTGGAACACTCGACGTGAGTTTACTTTGTTCCAGAAAGTCCAGGTCCCAGCTCTAGGTACTTCCGCTCATAGCTGGATTTAGCGATAGTTAAATCGCTGCTTTTCAGAGACTAAAGCCTTGACATGCCAGACAATTTGTGCCAGAGGAGTCCAGTGTGCCGCGTGCTGTGTTTACAAAGACATCTATGAAATCCAGTCTCTCCTCAAGGGTTTCTGTAGTCTTGTCTTCCTTCGCTTTCATTTATGAGATCGCACCAGACTGCCTGTCGCTGGGTATTATCATAAGCTGTTCTCTGTAATGGGTCGACCCTCGCGTGGGGGGCCGAAAGTCATTACCACCAGCACGTGACACGAAACCGGTCTCTCCGCGGAGGCCCTCCCGCCTTTCCTGGAAGACGAGAACGGTGAGCGGTCCCACCGTCACAAGAGTTAGGACAGGGTGGTCCAAAACGTCTGGCCCCCGGGATTGCAAACGGGGGACCTGGACCCTGGCAGGAGGCACTATCCCCTTTTGGTAACCCTTTAACTGGCCTTATGTATTGGGATTTTGGTTTCATTACTGTAAGCCCTGCCAAAACAAGGTACCCCAAAACACAGAGTAGGAGAACAAACAAAGGAGAGAACCTGAAGAACTCTAGAACAGACAGCTGAGCTAGAATTTACAGCATCTCCCGGCAGGGACCGTCGGCCTGCCTGCCAGCTAATGGAACAAGCGTCTTCATTTTCTTTCATTTGCCTTGATTCGATTGCTGACTTTACTATGAGTTGCAGATGTGGAAAATACTGCGATCAACCTCGACCGCCTTCCTGTCTCTCGGAGAGGTTCCTCTCGAGGGGTTAAAAACCACTTCCTCCCCCCGGCGCGCAGTGGAAACTTTAACAACACCAATGAGGTTGAGGAGTCGCTTTAAAAGTGTGGCATCCCTTTCCTTCTAACCGAATATAGACAGCTGCTGCAGCATTATCAGTCGTGGCACGGCGCTCCGCGGCGGAGTGTACTCCCAGTGATACTGCACTGCCTCTTCCGGCCCCAGTTTGCCCGCTCGGTATACAGTTTGAGGGCCCTTAATGCATCAGGTTTTTGAGACAGGGCTGTGATGGTGACCCCCCAAGGGGAGCGGCTGACCCGAATTAGCCGTTATGGTCTGGCTGGGCAGAAGGGGGCGGAGCCATATGAGCCAAACTATACCCCACCCTTGATGACTGATGTCCTGTGGTGTAACTCAGATAGCGACAGCAGCGGCTGCAACTGGGGTGTGTTCTGGTTCACAGACACAGCATTTCCACTGGCCTTGAAAAAGCGGGGGGGGGGGGTTCTCTGCTAGTTGCACAACCTCAGCGTCCACTTCAATTATCTCCGAATCACAATGGCAAAGAACATTCATGTATCTCCGGGGGGGGTTCAAATTTTGTAAGACAGGGTTAGTTGAGGATGCTTTCTAGGGGAGACCCTGGTCTTTTGCCTCAGTAAGCCCTCTGTGAACCCCCCAGCTATGAATTAACTACTTCCTTAACTGATGTAAGAGACATAGGCTATATATTCCTCTAGGATTCAACTTCAGCAACTTATTTAGCAGGTGCTCTTTGCTAAACCCACCAGGGAATGAGTTGCTTTGCAAATTCCCAAAACACCACAAGCTGTTTTTCTCCTTTGTGTGTGTGTGTGTGTGTGTGTGTTTTTGTTTTTTTTGGGGGGGGGGGCGGGGGTTAAGATTTCTGCCTTGCTGGAATTATGCAGTGAGCTGCCCATTGAGGTGCATCTGCAGTCTGGTCAGGTAACATGAGCTGATTTAAAGCCTTTTACTAATAAGAGAGGGATGTCAGGAGGACAGTCTGACATAACTAGTGCCTATAGGACGCCATATGATGAGTGGTGTGTCATGATTTCTGCCGTGAGTCCAGAAGGTCACCAGTTCAAAAGCCTGTGGTAGACAGGCTGCTGGTATCACCCCAAAGCCCATGACCTCACTTCCTGGGGTACTGGATAAATGTCTGTCCTGCCTTCAAACCCCAGGCTTGCCTCGCTCCTGTATATGCCTCTCTATGTGTGACTCATCGGAGAGCAAGATGGGACATGTAAAGATTTAAATTTCATGGCACTTGCTCCTTTTACAATGACAATAGAGACATCCATTCATTCAAACATTATCACAATGCAGAAATTCCCTAATGCTCATCAGAATCAAAATGGGGATTTCGACAAAGAATCAAGTCTGCTGTAGCAGTAAACACCCACCTGACATGGGATCAAAGGTTTTAGTGGAGAGTTTTATTAAGGGATTTATTTTTTAGATCGCTAAACATTCCTCTCTAGGCATCACTGCCCGTACCAATTATAGGTGACTTGTAATTAACTGTTATCCAATTATGTGTTAATTAAAAATGAACTGGAGATCCCCCTTCTCCACGCTTCTCACATTCCATGAGCGGGAAAATGTCAATTGCGTGAAACAGTTATGAGTGATTCCTGTACTATTGTGTGAAACTCGCTATATGTGTATTCTGGTAATCACTCAAACACAATAGCACCAATTCCTAGCAGCCCAGTTCATTATTACTTTGTCCAAGTATGAGTTATCTATAAGTATACTGTTTACCTTGAACACTACCTACAATAGTTTCAGTAGCTGTATAGGTTCTTATTTACACTTTTCTTGTGGTAAACTGAGAGTCGCATAGCTATAGCAATCCACAGGGCCTAGAGCCCAGACACAGGCCCCTGACCCGCATCCCTGCTGACTCCACTGACCGCTAATAATGCACATGCCACAAGTCCAGGCGTGATGCTTTCTCAGGGGTCTTTGTAAGAAATGCTATCAAAATAGAAACCTCTGTAGTTTGCAAAGCCAGTGGTCGCAGCTACTGATGTGAAATCAGTATGTATCAGTTTCTGTTGCAGATATGAATTTAATCATTTGAAGTCTACCTTCAACTCGCTTATGAGTGTCTGTCTAGACAAACATGGTTAATTTACTTATATAGCTAATAGCTACTCTTGCCCAATGCAACTTATATAACATTAATGCAGACTGACATTTAGAGATCAGTTCTTACATTGAATAGGCAGTGGTTGATAGCTCAGATCCAGAAGGTAAAACTCCAGACCATCCAGTTAAGTATAAAGAGTCACAGTCACAGACTACTCAACTGGTTTGAGGAAACAAAATCTATCCACCTCTGTGAACTGTCTTGTTTAGGCTAATGTATTACAGTGATCCCCTGCTATACTGCAGTTCAGCTATCGCGCCCCTGCCATATCGTGGATTTTTTCGCAATGCATCACAGTTCTCTGCGTATCGCGTACCTTGCTTGTGATCCGATTGTTTTCGTTTTGGTTTAAGCCCTGCGATGGCTCCCAAGCGTCCTGCGTCTTCTAAGCCTTCTGGTAGTAGTGAGCCTAAGCGCCAGAGGAGGACCTCGACTATTCAGGAGAAGGTAAAAGTCCTGGATATGCTTCGGGAAGGAAAGTGTTACGCGGACGTCTCTCACCATTATGGCTTGAATGAATTGATGGTACAATGCATCAAGGATGAATATATGAGACATATAGGTTTTT
>JAABNX020000045.1:6592475-6618996 GCA_015163995.2 Mormyrus lacerda | reverse complement strand
GCTCCCCCCCCCCCCCCCCACCGTCCTCCATGCAGCCTTCCCACTTCAAACAAACCTTCCCCAAATAGGCTCCCCCTACAGCAGCACAGAAGGGTGGGACAGACGGTTCTGGAACACGCTCGCCTCCACTGGAGCAGAACAAAGGAGCATGTGATGGGAAACTCAGAGCTGGAGCTGAGACGGTCATTAATGCCTTTTATGTGATTCTGAGGTCTTGTTGTAATGTACCCTGTGCAGAAGATTAAAGGAAATCTCTTTAAGAGAGAGATCCCTCAGAGTGTGACTTTGTGGATGCAGCACTGATTACAGTCATTATTTTTCCCACCTAATCACATCTTTGGATTCCATCAGTATAACTAAGTTCACAAAGAAGTTAATCTTTTAATCGGCACGTTATGTGACACAGAACCTCAATGTTTCTTTGGGTGTCATAAACAGACTAAGCAGAGATAAACTCAGGCGACTTTGCTCCATTGCCTGATCACATGGTGCCTGAGGTCATAGGTCGTCCACGGAGATGAAACGGGGCGATGCTGAAGGTGGGGATTGGACTCCCACACTTCCCTTTTCCCCTGGGGGGGACAGCACACACTGGGCCCTAAACAAAGAAAGGCTCTCCCCGTGTTTGGACATTTGCAAGGTAGCCAGGGGAAACCCCAGACCGGACTTGGAGCAGGGAACAGCAACAAAGAGGCAAAGTGTGGCAGCCAGGGCCAGACGTTCATTGCAGTTTTTTATTTTTTTAGCCAAAACAGAGCCACAGTCAGTGTTTCTCAGGGTGAAGCATTGAACTGGAGCAGAAAAACAAGCTTTGCGTCCAGCGTGCACGGAGCCAGACTGGTCTTAACGCTTGAAAAAGCTATACAGGACAACATAGAGAAACCCGGGAGACTTTCGTCGAGCAGGACAGGATCGCGTCTAGGGTCTCCTCAAGGAAACACAAGCCCGATATTATGGTCTTCAGCGCTTCTCTCCTGCTCCGCATCAGGAATCAGCTGCAGAAGGCCAGAGGCATCCAGCCCAAACCCTGGAACTCCCTCACATTCCGAATTCAAGGGGCCAATGATAAAACCCAAATAGCTACCCTTGCGTCAGTCACACACAGCAAAATCGTACGTGCTTTCCTAAAACGTGAGAAGAATGTTCCTCTCGGCCCCGGGGGACCGGCAGCTGCGGGCAGCTGGCGCAGTGTGTAGAAACGGCATGTTCCGGTCCTACGGCCTTCTGACCGGCATCGTACGCCACGAGTGGATGTGGCTGAACACATGATGCTGGTGTGTTACTGAACTGAAACTGGGTGGAACACACCCCGCCAAAAACACGTGAAAAAACACGCTATTGGAATGATTCCAATAAGCAGGCATTAACTGCGTCACGCAGACTGAACACCGTACTCGCTGCACCTCGCGTACCTTTTTATAACTTTCTAAGGTATCTACACACCTAGTGTGTTTAAACTTCCATGAACTGCTGGAGATAACGGCTCAAACTGAAGCTCAAAATGAAGTCGACAAACGTATCAACAAGTTGGACGGTTTTAAGGCTATTAATAAAATTATAACTGCCTCTTAGGTATTGATAACCCAAATACTTTGTCCATGGGAGGAAGTGCATATTTATAACATGATAACCAAGGTCCTGTCAGCACAGTAATAATTATTGTAAACAAAAGGACACAGTGTTTGACTTTACACTCCTGGCTGAGCGCAGCAGTCGTGGTTAATTCAAGGCCCGTAGACGCATGGAGGTATTTCTCTGTCGCATGTCTATACTGTACCTTCACCATGTCTGCCCGTCTCTGTTTCTCTGCTGTGCAGCATAAATCTTGGAAGAAGATAAAGAATATGGTGCACTGGTCGCCCTTCGTGATGTCCTTCAAGAAGAAGTACCCCTGGGTGCAGCTTGCTGGACATGCAGGTAGGCCCGACCGGAACCGCGGGGAAGCAGCTGCTTTTATGAGGGGAGACAAGGGAGTCGCTGTCGGCCTTAGACCAACCTGAGTTATGGACTGTGGTCCGGGCATATTGATGCCTGCAGTCATTATTATTAGATATGCACTTAGCGGGAACTGCTATCTTCTTAGCGTCTAATTGCGTTGAGATGCATTTATTGGTACAACATCCTGCACCATATTGCAGTCATTCCCTTACCTCAGTTATCAAAATGTACATTTTATAACTGTTGTGTGTGAATGGTTGGCACACAGAAACTGCCCTAAGGCTGATTTATACTGCTGCATCGAGTCAACACAATAGGTGAGGCGTAGCCGCATACCCTAGAGCGTAGCCTGACTCGCACTTTCCCAGAAATGTAACTACACATCGCGGCAACGCAGACCGCGACTGTCATTGGTCTGGTTGGGAGCTTCGCTCTTCATCCTATGCGGATGTTTTTTTTTGTTGTTTGTTTTCACCCGGGGGTATTTTGTTGTTACACAAATAGCATTTAGCTTGTTGCTAGCCTGCTGGTTTTGCCATGGTTGCAGACATTCATGCTGTTTAAAAAAAAACATGTTTGCAGTCGTTCATGCTAGGGCTGCATGATATTGGAAAATTTTAGATATCACAATGTGATTTTTTGGGCGATAAATATTGTTCCAAACATAAATTTTGAACAACCCCATCTATAACTAATTTAAATAGCAAAGATGAGAGTGATTTTGATTGGCTTGGGGAACACATGCAGAGCTCACACAAAAGCAGAGGTGGTAAACTTATACTGATTTTTAAACGTGTATCAGATAATGTCGAGAAGGAACAATCGTTAAAATTGCAGAGCTTGCTAAGTTTGTCTTCTCAGTGACAAAGTCAAAATACAAAATACCTAAACCCACCACTCTCAGAAAAATGTTTTGCTAGTGAGGCGACACAGACACACCAACACGCAAGTGCAGATGTTGGCAGTGGCACTGGCCACTTGCGTAGGCAATGGTGTGAACTGCCGAAGTGTACGTCAGCCTTTAGCAGTCGTCGGAAACCATCTCTCCCCTGTGTTTTCTTTCTACTGCTTAAATGATGACAAGAGTTACGGATTATAGTTTAATGTTCACTGTTTTGGTGAAGAGATTCAAGTTCTGGGGGGTGTTTACCTCTGGCCCCTAACAATTTGGGACCACCTGACACGTGCCATGGGGTCTGTATCTGCGCAGGAAGCTTTAAGGCGGGAGCCAACGGGCGTATCTTGAAAAAGCACTGCGAGAGCGAGCAGCGTTGCCTGGACCGGCTGATGCGCGACGTCCTGCAGCCGTTCGTCCCCGCGTACCACGGCGACGTGGAGAAGGACGGCGAGAAGTACAACCAGATGGACGACCTGCTGGCGGAGTTCGACCTGCCCTGCGTCATGGACTGCAAGATGGGCGTCAGGTAAGGGGCCTGGTGGTGGCGGCACGTTGACAACTGTGTATTTATAGCCCAGCCTCCTATCTATTATACCAGCAACTGGCAGCCAACGACAAAGTGGATGTTTGCATATGTGCATGATATCCGATATCTATCAACCAGTGTCAACAGTGTAAACGCTTTAGTAACTGCTGTAAACAGAGGTGATGTTTGACTTTCCAGTAGTAGCTAAATGCAATTAAAGTTTGGACCTGGGGCTTAAATGTGACTATGTAGGAAAACGCTAGATTTAGTTTGCAGCAGTTGATGGGTGTCGATACCGCACCATTAGCACGTTGCTAACGGGGCCACTGCGGGGTCCACAGGACGTACCTGGAGGAGGAGCTGACAAAGGCGAGGAAGAAGCCCAGCTTGCGGAACGATATGTACAAGAAGATGATCGAGGTGGACCCGGAAGCGCCCACGCCGGAGGAGCACGGCCAGCAGGCCGTCACCAAGCCCCGTTACATGAAATGGAGGGAAACAATCAGCTCCACGGCCACTCTGGGTTTCCGCATCGAGGGCATCAAGGTCGGTTAGGCCTCCTAATCACCGTGGGGTCGTCCTCATAGTCTGACCAGCCCAGACGGGGCCATGTCATCTTAAACCATCCAAGAGTTGTAGTGAAGAACTTGCTGTAAGAGGTCAGGTACAGATTTCAAGAAGGTATAAGCAGTTACACCAACCTGTGTGTGTAGATGGAAGCTTGAATTTGATGGAAGTTTGAATTAGAAGCTTAAAATGTAAAATCTGTTAGCACTTGATGATTAAAGTAGAATTACTGGTAAGTTATGTGATCATCTAAATATCCACGATCTGCCCAAAACGGAAATTGAATCAGACGTGTACTGGGTAAAAGTGAAATCACGCCCGATATTTGCAAAGGAGCGTTTCTGCGGATGCACCCTAATAGAATTGTCATGGGCAATTGACCTGTTGCCATGGGCAACCAAGGAGGCCACGAACCACATGAGCACCGTTGCGTGTTTTTGTCGTCTGCGGGGGCCTGACCGTGACAGCTCCATTGAAAGTAACACCGGCCAGTGACACCGGGCGACACCCACATCCGCTCATGTAAACCGTCACGCATTTAATCAGCGTCAGTACAGGGGTTGTTATTTTGCCAGGGCAGAGATTTCAGGCGAAAAATTACGCAATTTGAATTTTTTTTTGAAGCCTGGGAAATTAGTTAAGTGTTAGTTGCAGTTTGTTTGTACTTCTTAGCTTGGGATCAAGAGTGTCCTGCCCAAATTTGCAGGGCCACTCTCTTTACCCACGATTCTTCGTCAGTGAAATGCTCTGTCTGCGTTTCCACTCCCTCGGTCGAGCCTGCCCATAGATGGCCGCAGAGTCCCGACGACCTGTTGCCATGACATCAGATGTTTTGCCGTTCTTGCCTGGGTGGTTTTCCCGAAAGGCCTCCCCGTCGGGTTCCGGAGGAGCTGCAGCTGCCGGCGTGCAGTGTGTGGGCCTGCCCCTGTGGCCGGGGCAGGTGGGCAGGCCGCGCAGAGAGATGACGGCCCGGCCTGCCTCTTTGTCCTCGAAAGCAGCAGCAACCCTAAATGAATCTGTGACTTTAAAGGACCCGCTTGATCAAAGCCAAGTCCGCATGTTCACTACAAAGAAATTAATAATACCCTTTGAAAGCAACATGCTAACATTCGATTCCCTGCCCTGCACAACCTTCAATAAAGTAACCCCAACTCCCTCCCCCATTTCCCCTGCTTTCTCTCCCTACTCATAACAGAAGGAAGATGGAACAGTAAACAGGGATTTCAAGAAGACCAAGAGTCGGGACCAAGTGATCGAGGCCTTTCAAGACTTTGTCAAGGGAAACAAGAACATCCTGGTGAGTGTACCAGTCGTACGCAATGACGCAGGAGTCCCTTGAATATGTGCCAAGACAGGCCATTGGGGAGGGGGGAGACCCAAGGACTTCCCTCTCTAATAATAGAGGCAGTTCCTGTTCTGTACTCCACCAAACAGTGAAACTGTCCATTACTAAAAAAGAAATATTTGCACTGTACAATTAATGCATTTTCAATAATCATTAAGGCCCGGGAAGAAACTATTAATATGAATTTATTCATGTGGCAAACCAATTAGATTTAAACTATTACTATTTAAAACAAAAGAAAACTGTTTTAACAAAAGAAAAACTCAACACATACAAGCACGAATTAAGCAGTAACCATTAAGAGTGAAATGTGAGTGCCCAGGGTTTTTTGTAGCATGACGTGATGGTGTTAGTGGCACGGACGTGTGACTCTTCTTTGACCTTGTGTTACCATAAGCATTTAGCACGTAGCCATTGCACGTCGTAGTAAAACCAGTCAGTTCAAACCTACCGCCATTGTGTGATTTTCCAGAAGAAGGGTTAACCAAATCATTAAACAAATCTCCAGATAAGTCAAATTCTGAAAAATAGATTGTTACACAAGCCTATGCATCCAGTGTTAAAAGAAGAAACACGGTGACTTCTTCTGGAAGATAATACTGCCATTCTTAATCACAGTAGATGCTGCAAACTCACCTGTGTTTTCACCATCAGTGCAAAAGTGTTTCACTGTTCTGAGTTAGTCTTACTACAATTTTATACCCTAACATGGGTCCCCAAACTTTTCAGTCCAGGACCCCCAAAAAAACAGTGCCACAGACTTGACCGAGTCTTTTTGTTGATTGGGGGGGGGGTTCCCTTCAGTAGATTTATTGTGATTGAGCAGTTGCGGTTCACGTGTTTTCCTATTTTTAAAATTTTATAATCATATTGACCCCCCCCCCCTTTGGAAACCATGTCTTATAATAATGCCATTGTCTGCACACCCCTTACTAACAGTCTATATTGTCTTGTTTTATTATTCTGTTTCTAGAAATGTTACCTGAATAGACTGAAGGAAATAAGGGACACTCTGGAAATTTCCACCTTCTTCAAGACACACGAGGTAAGTCTTCCTCTTTTGTTCCCCCGCTATTTTAAGTTTTAAAAATATATGACAAAAAAAAATATGGCAAAGGTCAGTACCGGAACCAGGAGAAAAAAAAAAGCCCAAACATGAATGTTTCAGGCCGAGTGCTATATAAATACAAATCAAATGGAACTGAAAGTGAAAGCATTAAGATATGTTATGCGCTTTATTAAAAACTCTTGATTGAAACAGGATACAGTTGCCATTGTGGTGCGGTGGTGGAGGGATGACATAAAATAATAGGGCTGCTAAAAATAGTTGCTTGAGGATATATAGACAATACAATATAATGACGTGGTGCACTTTGTTTCCTGCTTTTTCATGATAGCAATTTGAAGACACAGAGCTCTGAATGGAAACCATGCGTGATGTGACCTGTAAATTTCTCTTTTTTGGGCATCCCACTGACCATTCCACAGCTCCTAGACTCTGCAATTCGATTGGCTCTTGCCAAAATGATGAAAAAAAAAGCACTTAAAAACTTAAAGGTGTTAATTTAAAATAAAACAATTGGATTCTTGGTATATTTGTATGCTAAGTGTGCCTAGTGACTTCCGAAGCCTACTTCCTGAACTTCGTGTAATTTTAAGAGTGCTTTAAATATGCATAACTTACTCAACTTATTGACATGTGTATTTAATATCAGGCTGATAACCTTAACCAAAATAACAAGGCACATTGTTAGCTTAAGGAACAGTTGTTTGGTTAGCGGGATGTTTACTTTTCCGAAGTGTGTTACGGCATTAAATGGAAGTCCATCTTTGATCGGAAGCTGGGAGTATTTTGCGCTGGAATTCTGTTATCCATCGTAACATACACAAACCGGCCAAAGGCAAACAAAGGGATTAAACATAGATGGAAGGAATAATTTCTCTGAGGCAACCCTAAAATGAGAGTTTATGGATTTCAGTAGCTCCTACTGAATGCCATAAACTCACGTCAACAGTAAACTCACGTCATCAGTGCGCCCCCCCCCGCGCCCCCCCAGTACAATGGGGAGATTCTGACCACCCCCCTCTTTCCCGCTCCTCCTGTTCCTCCAGGTCATTGGCAGCTCTCTTCTCTTTGTCCATGACAAACGGGACCAAGCCAAAGTGTGGATGATAGACTTTGGGAAGACCACGCCTTTGCCGGAGGGCCAAGTGTTGGACCATCGTGCCATGTGGGTCGAGGGCAACCGAGAGGACGGTTACCTGTGGGGGATGGACCACCTGATAGACATTCTGGCTGACATGGTGGGGCAGGATTCTGGTTAGGGGCGTGGAGTGGGGACACCAGCGGCCGGAACACGCGCACTACAAAGGAAGGCATGGCACCTCCGCTCATGGATTCCTCCCTCCCCTCTTGACGGAGCGGGCTGGCAGCTGAGTGGACCACAAATGTGACGGTTGCGTATCCATGTTGTATATATTCATATCCACAGTAGGCTCTGCGAAATGACACAAGTGTGGTCCTGTTCTATACTGCCCCTCCACAAAGTTATCTTAATCTTAGAATTTTGTAAGTTTTTTAAAATGATGTACATGTAATATTTTAAACAGTGCTGTTTTATCTTAAGACTGGTGGCACTTTCCACGACATTTTCTCACGTATGTTCTCTTCTGGAGTGTCTGCCTCAATGCCGGCAAACCTTTCGGGTGACCTTAAACTTCAGCTAACCATTAAAATCTCATTTCTGTTTTCTGGCTGTCATCCGGATCGGTAACTAGATGCCTTTGTTTCGTCATGTAGTTCTCAGCCTCTATGGGATGACTAAGGAAATGTGTTGCCTGCTGACAGCTTTGAAGAAAACATTAAACATACTTTTGAAGGAACCGCTTAGTAACAAAACACGTCAACAGTGTACAAGAGTGAAGTGGAGTGAACGTACGGATAGGCTTAGCGGCCCCCCCACCATGGCCAGAGAATAGCTTTTGCAGGAAGCAGGTGAGCAGGTTGACATAGACGGCGCAGCGTATGAGTCTCAGGTCAGTTCCCCATCTCGGGTGATGTTCCCAGGAAGTCCTCAGCCCCTCAGCCCTAATCCTGTGGTGGCCGAAGCAGGCAATGGGGGGTTCCCACTTCCTCCTTTGCATCCTGTTCCCAGCTGGCCCCCGTCGCCGTGGCTTCCTGTCCCCCACAGTGGTACCGGCAGGACTATCCTGCCCATATTTCCATGTCAGGACATGCCCTTGGGAATCCCTTCCACCCCCTCACCCCCCGCTGACCCCCCGAAGCAGGTGTTGCTCAGCTCCTGTGGTCCCCCCCCGGTACTGTTTACATGAGCATTTGCCATGCAAACCCATCTCGATGGCCGGGCTAAACACACACACACACACATACAGCCTGCAGAGGACGATTGACTAGGTTTGACGGTTTTCATAGTCTTGCTGTCTAAACAGGTCACAGCTGGGTATTATCAACAACTCATATAGCATGAGGATTTGTTTTTGGCTGGACTGATGATGGTCTAGCACATAACGTAATGACCCCCCCGGGAACGTAATGTTCCAGGCTTAATAGACATTTGCAGCCGTAATATAACCTTATTAGTCTGCAAGTAATGATTAGGATAGTGATATTACAAAACATCCCAGAGAAACTGCTGCATAGCAATATATTATACGCAAAGCGTTCTGCCTCCATCGCTGACTTTTGCAGCAAGTTGCTGTTGGCATTTATGTGGGGAACTGAGAAAGGGTTTGGCTCCAGTAGGACCCTGGGTTCCTGAAAAATTGCACGGTTCCCTTCTCTGCTGAAATCCCGAGGCTGAACACTTTCCGATGGCTGGTGGGATGGTGTGTGTAAAGGGGAGGCCCAGTCAGGAAAGATAGCGTGTGGGTATGCTGTCGATGTCTAGTGCGGTGCCGGTAGGTGACTGAGTCAGCTCTAGATCTCCTTTTTCTACAGGGGTGCCATCTTTGCGAGCAGTGGGTGCATGTAGAGCACCGTCCATGACAATGTTAAATTGGGTGGGGAATTGCCCAGCGGGCACTGGGGGGGAAGCCGGCGCGGGGCAGGACGAGGGGTTCGACCGACACTGATCTTTTGGACATGTGCACAGGCCAGACCCTGTGAGGCCTAGGGACCCTCTCATAACCTCTAACTGCAGAAGATCCTGCTGGAAGATGCAGGAAAAGGTGCACATTTGCAGTTATTAACTATAGCATGCGCACTATATATCCAGTGTAGAGAGATGTGAGTTTTCGCCTAAAAAGAAACAACGTTGCCAGTATGTAACACGCACACTCAACTGAGCATGCAGACATTCCAGCATCTCCATGCGTAAAAGGGCGTCTTTTTACCACAATTCACATTGTGTTATATCCTAGAGTGACTGGAGAAGCATACAAGTCAAAATAGCGTTACAGCTGCCGACAATGAATTTTTCATGAACATTTTTAAATATTTAAATATTAAACATTCTAAACATTGTTTCAGAAACTACAGCAGGTAGCCTGGTCACTCAATCTAAAAAGAGTCACAAAAATTTTACCTCTATGTAAAATTTAGACACACGTGTACCCGGAGCACATGTGTTCTTTATATAGGAGATAACACATAATGTTTTCCTGGAAAAATAATTAAACTTTGAAACATTGTGGTTTCTTTTCGTTTGATAGCATTGTAACATCTGTTAACCATGTGTCACATTGGATTATTATTATGATTAATAATTTAACAGCACAGACCATTGTCTTTCACTTTTCGATCGCACGGTAAGATCCTTTTAACAGATAATTCGGAGGTTCACGTCAGGCTTCATGTTTTCATCAAATGGACATGTCGCCTTCTAGTGGCAGCTTAGAAAAATGCAGGACTGTCCTACTGCCTGCAAATACTCTACGGACGTTGCAGCCAGAATGTGTGGTTTTTCGTTGAACGCATAACCATATTTATTGCTTCTTGGTATTTGCACAAGAACACTAAAATAGATGCATGCGCTCTATAAATCTGCAGATTGCAAGCTGGCGTGCCTCGTTCAGATGACTGTAAATGCGAAAAGATTTGCCAGACAATTAACTGCTTATTAGAAGCGCAAGTGTTATATTTTAACATTCTAGAATTTAGTGTTGGCGGAGTAATGTTGAAGAGAGCATCTTTTTAAGAAATCGGGCAAAGAAATGCACAGGAATGACGTGGGTACTTCAGGCAGCTTGGCCAGATGTACAAAGTTCCCTTATTTCATTTAAGCATAACTTTTATCCTGGGAATCTTGTTTAGTTATAGTCGTGTTTTTTCCGCTCACATTAATGTGTGTAACTTATCTTATCAATACTGCTATGTATTACACATGGTTATCCATTGATTGATCGTTGTAGTAAATTTGTATGATAACTAAAAAAAGCCTGATTTCCTTTTCTTTTGTTTCTTGCCTTGAGTAGCTTGTCGTTACCGGCAGTGTGTGCTCATTCACTCGGACCTCCATCGCTGTTTATATGCAGCCTAAGAGTGATTGCCTTCATTTTCCTCTGTAACGCAAACAGCAGCGTCACAAAATCTAGAAAGGCTATCATGCTTTACTTCATCCTCATTTCCAACAACAGAGAATCTAGTATCAAACAAGACTCATCTATGTTTTCCTTTTCCTACCATATACACGTAATTGTAAGAATATAATACCAAGATGACCAAGCTATATTCAATGTGACCATAATGGCATCCTTTAATCTCAATTTCTTTGTTTGGCATCAACATGAAGGGGCTGCATTTGAAGCTTGTTTTTTTTTTTTATATCATTCTTTTTTTGCGGTGCCAGACGTGAAATTACCTCTAAAAATAAGTGGCCAAATTATCATTGCTGTTGGTCGAGCTTAGGGACAAAGATATGATTAACCCAACAGCGGATGATCATTTCTGAAAAAGAGAAATGCAGCTACATAGTGAGCTGAAGGGAAAAGGGACAAGCAGGACATCCTCCTACCAAGAAGTTTTAATATGACCACAACCCATTTTCAAAAGCTGCCCTCAAAGGTTCAAAGGACTAGACTTCCCATCCATTCTAACTTTGGTGATCTACCTGTAATTCCTGTCTGTAATCAAACCCTAATTAACACAAGTCAGGTGAACCCACTTAATATAGGCATGATAGATGCGAAGCTATTTAATATTAATAAATCATTGACCATTAGTAATTCTCCTGTTTAGAGCCTTTTGTTTATATATTTTTGTTTATATGCTTATATAGGAAGAGAGTCTGCTGTTGTACCATTGAATTTCTTCCTTAAAAAGCCCTGTTGTATAAATGTGAATGCGAGTAGCTGTAAGCTTTGTAAGTGGCTACGATGGGGAGCAGCTTCATCCTCCGCACACAGCACCGACTCCGGAGACGGGGCAGGATGGCAGACGTCCTGCGTCGGAACACAGGCCTTCCTTTTTTAGCAATGCGTGGCTTAACTAATGTTTGGCCAGAAGCCTGTAGTGGCTGGCCAGGATGGCGGGGGGTGGTGGGGGGGTGTTTGGAAATGTGGAGCATGTGCAAAAAACTCACCCACCCCTGCCTCAGCATTGACCTCGATCTGGCATACTATTACCATTTACGGCTCGAGCGGCCATCTCACACGTAAGAGACGGGGGAGGGGGTGGGGGGGTGGCGGTGGTGTTTTGGGGGCACATTTAAAAATTGCCATGGCAACGCCAGGCAAAGACCACTACACCGCCCACTCGGAGGGCACCTTGCAATCCTTTCACCCGCCGAGCTGGTTCTTAGTAGAGCCAAGCTGGACATGACAAGAGCGATGATTACACATGACTTCTCTGAATTCTCATTCACATCCTGGCTGACAGTTTAGTCTGTGGGAGTTCCCTATATTTAGTGCATTGACATGGATCTGTTTTGGTGGGTTTGCCCTCGGCGGGTTTTTCTACGGGGACTGATATAAACAGCTGCGTGTCTGTTGACCCCATTTGGAACGCATCTGTTTCATCCGCCTTGCATTTGGACACAAGCTAATATGGAGTCGTTTGTATTCCCCTCTAACAACAATTATCAACCCTCCTGCTTACTGGCAAGTTCATTCTGTACCACTGCAAACCCCCATTACAAGAACACCGCAGGACATTTACTAGGCACAACTTTCCTCATAATGTAATAAGACACCGACACCGATGGAAAGACACAACCACTGGGCCTGAAGCTTTGTCATTTCAAGCTGTTGATCTATATCGTTTAATCTACGAGGTCATAGGGTAGGAGCTGCGGGAGTAACACACACACGGGGCTCATTCCAAAGACTTCCCAGAGCATGGGAAAAAGCGGACAGAAGAATGTTGGGAGCAGGGTCCCATAGGAAAACCATTATAGCGGAAAAATCGTTATGGTATGTTCTGAGGCACTCGACAGAGAACGACGCTTCAGGGAGCGAGTCTCAAAGATTGCAAGTGTAAATCTTAAAAGGGTTATTCCTCTTGTCACCTTTTACAAGGTCATTTCATTCAAATTGCATCAATAAAACATGACACCTAAATGGGACGGTGTTTAATGTGTTTAACCACAGTGCTACAGCATTATTGGGTCCAAATTAGAGGAGAAACGCTGCCTTTTCTGATTTTCAGCTCCAAGTTGCTTGTGATGGAAGCTTTTTCTTCTTCTAACTGTAACAGTGTCCAGCTATCCATAACAAAGATAGCTGTGCTGATACCGCAAACCATAACAGTCCTTGTTTTCGAGACTCATAAACAGCCCACAGTAGCCTAGAAGTGGTGGGCGGCTTGTTTTTCCACCTAGGAGGTAAAATGCTGCCAGAGGACTCATGCTAGCCTCTGTTGCCTGAATTGGCAGCCTTTACACCTTGTGTTAGAATTAGGTTTCTGCCATAGTGGTTGTGAAGTGTGACATCGCTACCTAGTGGCTTGGGGTGCAATAGCACCTCACTGTTATTTCCGGGTTGATACAAATATACCAGGTCTCCCTCTCAAGATCGAAGCAGCCCTCCAGGAATACTTATTCTCTGAGGCCCCCAGAGAAGCTCAGTGCAGCACAGCGATGTAATATTAAAGGTTCAGCCCTTGGTCTCTGACGTAACAAATGGCTATTGCTAGCCTAATGTTGGGACCTGTCAGAGTTACAGTTACACACCATCATGTAAACACCATTTCCTAACATTAGTCAAAGTGCCCAGCAATAAAGATTGCTCCCTTTTTGGAAGGGATTCTAAGTGGTCCATTTGGAAATATTAGAAAAGGGTGGGGGCGACAAATGACATTCTTTTTAGGAGTTATATTGCTATATTGCAGGATCTCATTTACTTCACTGCAAGGGCATCACTGTTTTTCTCTCCAACGAAAGGGCACTTCATCATGTTTGTTCACTTGGAAGGGCACTCCAAAGGGCACTTCATCATGTTTGTTCACTTGGAAGGGCACTCCAAAGGGCATTTCATCATGTTACCTTGTTTGGAAAGACACCACAAAGGACACTTTATGAGCTATTTCAATCAGATAGGCGCACAGAGGGCACCTCATGTTGACCCAATTGTTTGAGCACCATATATGTCACTACATCATACATGCTGATTTTTTTTCCACTGGAGGGGCACCTTTTTGGGTAATTCATCATGTTTTCTCATTGCTTTGGAATAATAGTACCCTTTCAATTCAGGGTTCCTAACCCCTGTTTGTGGTCCATGGGCAGTATTCCAGCAGGCCACAGAATTCAAGGGGTTTCGTGCAGTTGGTTAATTTCCAAAAAGAAACCATATATTTTCAATTCTATATACATCCTAAGAGATGTAAACGGTGAAAATGCCAATTAGTTTGCCAGCAAGTAACCCCCCCCCCCCCTCCAAGTCCACCAACGTACCCCACAATACTGTAAGTGTTTTGCTTCCCAAAGGTTTACAGATAAGTTCCTGGTGCCTCTGGTGAAAACAAGAACATAAAGGTTTCAATTGGATTGGCTGGACAAAAGGCGGAAAGTGTCTCTATTTAAAAAGATACAAAAAGCTAATGGAGATCCATCCATCACCATTCAACCCCAACTGGGGTCACTAGAGCCTATCCCAGGAACCAACCTTAGGCTGACACCAACACACCACAGGGCACACACACTCACAAGGCCAACTCAGACTTACTAATTAACCTATCCAGCACACATTGGGGCTGGGGGAGGAAACCAGAGCTCCCAGTGAAAACCTGCACAAACTCCACACAGAAAGGGCCTGCACTTCACCAGGGGAGCAAACCCAGGACCTTCTTGCTGTGAGACAGCAGTGCTAACCACCACACTACTATGCCACACTGACAGGGATGGCTAAATTAATTCAATTAAAGAAGTAATGAATTCTAACAAGGGTTAAGCTGAAATTAAAGCCCTAGCTGGTAGGCGGCTGCATGTAGAAATCCGCCTGAATCTTGCTGGAACCTGGCATTGTGTAATGAATAAAGGGGGCGTATGACAGCTCTGTTCAACTGCTAAGAAGCATAACCTACGGGAAAGCGACTAGGCTGGCCCCGTGCCCTTGTCAGGGGGCAGAGTGCCAGCACATGACCCTCCCATAGCCACCGCATGAATAGCCTCTTTATCTGTCTCTCTGCAAAAGCCATTGTCCATTCAGCACATCAAGGAGGCAAAGAGGCAGACACCCTACGTCAATGTAGGATGCTGAGGTAGAGGTGTAAACATCACTGGACGCACGTACAACATAACTGTGTCATGTTCAAAACAGATTCATGCAGTATACACAGCTTAAATAAAACAATATTTGGTTGGAAAGACAGGGGATTCCATTTAATAAAACAGACAAAAATTTCAATGTTATTTTTAATTTGGGTAGCAAGTCACTTCTCCTGGTATTTTAGGTGTAAATATCTTGCTAGCTGAGAGATATTGTCATGTCCTGCCCTGCCTGACCCTCCTGTCACCTCTCGTGCCTGTCCTCCTGTTCATCACACCCAGCTGCCTCCTCTGTGTTTCCTTGTTGTTCCGGTATTTAAGTGCTTCCCAGTTTTCTGATCCCCAGTTCTGTCATTGAAGTTGTGTTGGCCCTGTTACCTGTATCTGTAATAAACTCCTTATTACTTGCCCCCCACCTGCATCCTCTGTTCCACCTGCAAGTGACAGATAGAGCATGAACTTGGTTCGCTACAGTCCTCGAAGACCATAAGGTATAAGTTACCATTCAGATATGGGGACGTCCTGACCTCACCGATGACCTTCCTCTCTCTGCGCTACAGGGCCAGATCGTGGTGTTTTTGTAGATTCTGAGTTATCGTAGCAAGGATGACAGCATGGAAAGTCTCCCAAACAGCAGATGCTTATGATGGAAAACCGGCAGTGGGCTGATGGCAGACTGTTCCTCATCTACACCGGAAACGCCCAGAGCCCACTACCATCTCCCAGGGGAACTGACTTCAGCCACTTGCCGCAGCAACGTCAAACTCGCCTTCCACGGAGGATAAATTAGCTCACTACAGCTATAAATATTCTTTCTGTTTGCCAAGTTCATTTTCCACTGTGATTTTAATAAAAACCAAAATCACTCTTACACCAAGTACAGTTATTTAATCCCACAAGTACAAACTGAGATCTTGCTATTCTGAACAGTATCTATGGCAACCGTCCTAGAATGATTCACTAAACAATACATTGATGTTTTTGATGACACTACCGCACAAAAAACAACCACTAACAATTAGCAAATTTGAAGTTACATAAATGACTTATGTTGCGATGCCAGTGGTGAATATAGTCATAGACAGATGCTTATGAGCATAAAAGTGACATCCATACAGATTATATATATAAAATTATTTCACTTTCACTATTCAAAAGGCTGGGTGGAAAATATAAAAAATTGAAAGATGATAAACATGTACTATGTTACAGCAATAAAATCAGCTAATTAAAATACCAAAACTATTTTAGCGACCAAAAGTGCTCACACGACAATCACACATTTAAAGTAAAAAAAAAAGAAACATTTTAGCGCCTTAAACAAAAATCTTGTCCAACAGAGTGGACAGTCAACAGCAGATATATATATAGCTGCAGGTGTTTATTTTTTTATATATATTTTTCTAACACAGTTTGGCTGAATAAAAGTCTTCCCAGTGTAAGTGTTCTTCACACCATCTCCGAGCTGTGACACAGTAGGACGCATAGGGGGCGGGGGGGGGCACCTACAGAAATTAAAATGGCCATCCTCCACTTGGCGTTGAAGGCATCTCAATGCCCCTGTCATCAGCAGGTGCTGGGACACTTCTGTACGTTCAACCGACGGCTTTGCCAGCGCAGCTCACAGCTGCTGGGGAACCCCTTGATCCTTGTAGCCTGTGAACAAACAGATGGGGTTAGGTGTTATGCAGCCAGGTGCCCCGTCAGAAATCTCTGACTGTGGAGTCAGGCTTGCCAACTTTTTTTCTTCTTCTCTGCTACAGGGTGTTTGATTTGTAGCGAACAAATCATTAGATAATGATAATTAATGCAAATATTAATGACATGACTACATTTTATGCACATGCAAGCTTAGCCAACTAAGTTAAAGGTAACTCACTTTCTACCACTAACTACCACTACTACTACTACTACTACTACTAATAGTAATAATAAAGATAATAATAACAATAATAATAACATAAAGGTTCCATAGCACTTCGTGCTTTGGACCCTTAATAATTGCTAATAATGAAAGTAGCCATGTTTACACTATAGAAACACAGTTGTAAGACACTGACCCAAACTGAACATCAACACTCATTCTAAACTCCAGTAGGCTCTGCTGACCCCATTGTGTTCCAGTGAAAACACGCAGTGTGTGACTGCAGTGGACATTTGAGAAGCTGGCCCACACGGTGGTATGGACATGAACATGAAATATACCACAGCTCTGACATAATGCCAGCATTATTACAAGCATCTATAAGCATTTCCTTTTATTGACATTTTATAACGGTAATGTTTGATCTTGAAACGCAGAGCAAATGAAAACCACTTTATCTTTTACACATATATGAACACCCTCCAGGGTTGCATGGGACTATCGCTCATCCGTTAGTCTCATTTTTGGCTGAAAACGGCGGCTCCAGGGTCTTATGTAAGAGCGTGGCCTCACTCGGAACCGTTGCACTCACAGCAGCGGCGTTAAACACAGACGCGAGCAAAAGGCGAGAAGTAAAGAGGGCTAAAGAAGAAATTAGAAATGGCAAAAAAGACATGCATCCGACGCAGTGGGTGGTACGAGTTCAGGCCCAGAGAGAGCCAGGGGGGGCACACTGTGGGATGTGTCAGGGCCAGGCCGGGCAGTCAGCACGCCTACCTTCTGAGACTTCATCCATGCGGGCAAGCCAGGGAAAGAGAGAAAAAACATGAGATACACAGTTAACACTCATCTAAACTCACCCTGAAAAGCTTCGGTAAAGACGCAGCAGCATAAACGCTCATGAAGGATGAGCGAAAAAGCAAAGCGTTTACACGACTTTCGAGGCGGTATGGTGGTGCAGTGGGTGGTTCGGTTGCCTCAAACGCAGGGTTTGAGTCTCTGCCTCGGCTCATGTGTGGAGTCTGCGTGTCCCCCCCTGTGTCGCTGTGGGTTTCCGTCACCTTTCCCGCCACAGTCCAAAAACACGCTGAATTCGAGCTGCCAAATTATACATAGGTGTGAATGTGCAGGGTGAATGGTGTGTGAGTGTGCCCTGCCATGGCTTGCTGCCCAGTCCTGCAGCCCTGCCCAGGACAAGCGGGTAAAGGAAATGGATGGATGGATAAAAAGACTTTAATACTTAATACAGTATATGTGTCTTTATGTATTTTTATATATATATTAATATATTGCACACTGATATTCACGCATCTTAGTGACATAAGGAAATCAGATCTTGAAAAGAGACCTCATATTCTGCTGACTGAAACCCACTCACTCTTTTTAAGTTCACACACTGTGAAGTAATGCCAATTGTTTTTGTTGTCAAATATATATATATATATATATATATATATATACAGATACATTCCATAATGAGTAAAAGCTTTTTTATTCCAGAAGGTTTTTAATCTCCAAAAATATGGCTGCTGGCTGTGGCACGTAATCGGAAATGGAGACTTAAAGCAAAACTTGGAACGATTAAAGTTGTTTGGGATGCAGAAATAGTATAAACTTGGTGTAGAAACACAATTCCCTCCAAACCAAGCGCGGGCCTTAGCATCCATACGCCTTCCAACCGCTTGTGCAGTACAGTGTGTATGTCTGTGTGTGGTGAGCCTGAGACGGACTGGCATCTCATCCAGGATGTGCCTCTGCACCATGCATCTGCTCAGCACAGCACGCCTGACGCTATAATTGCTGTGAAAGCAGCAGATGTCGTTCAAAAAGTAAGAGACGCAGCATTATTACACAGCTTCATACGACGCCCGTAGTGTTTGTGAGTGCGCCCTAGTGACGGACTTGCACCCTGCCCAACGTGCCACCCCCCGCCCATCCCCGGTGCCCCCTCCCGTGCCCCCTATGCTTCCTGGGATAAGCTCTAGGTCCTATCACATCCTTCACCAGAATAAGAGGCTAGAAAATGGACAGATATAACGCTCCCCTTCATCGTCTAGGTGCTGATATTCAGGCAGACAAAACGCTATAAATCTAAACACAATTCATGAAAGCACTATGCCGCCACATCCCATTTCCTTTTCACATTATACACATGACAACAACCGACAATGCAAGCAACCTCCGTCTGTCTACCGAGTCTGCTGGCAGACGCGACCATTGGACCGAATACATCATTCACATGGCTGGCAGACTAAGTCCCACATACTTTGAACTCCTCTTCTTCCCGGTCCTTCTATTGCTGTTGAAATTCCAAATGCATCAAGGGTAGGTGTGAACCTTGAGATATTGCTTTATAAATATGACGGCTAATATTATATTTCAGCACAGAAAGCGAAGGCGCGTCATAAACGTTCGATCCATTTCAATAGTTTCTCCTTTGTAGGCTGCCTCTTGTCATTTAGTCAGATCGCGCTACAAATCTGAGCGCAGTTCAGATTTAGGAATAGCGAGGTCGTCAAGCGTTTGCTTCATTGCCTGTTTATTACCACTTTATACGAGTTTTCGGGCCTGATGGCTCTTTACGCGAAAGGAAGAATAAAGAATACGAACATAAATGTCACCTTCTGGTCACTTTCATTTGCCTGAATCTGCACCTTATTTATAGAAAAGGTGGCACAAGTGACAGATAATGCCATCCAGTCCCCTCACTGTGCAAACAGATCATGGTGTTTATATAACAATGGAAATGATCATTACATCAGGGTGTTTATTTTAACCAACTGATTTGTGGCTTGAACCAGCAGAGACATTCTCAAGAGACGTGGGGATGTAATGTGAGCCATTCTGATCGTGGGAACAGCCATCCATCCATTTTCTAAAACTGTTTGCTCTATGCAGGGTCGCGGGGTGTCCGGAGCCAACCCCAGAGCCTATGGGCACAGGGCAGGGAGCAGCCCAGGATGGGGCACCAACCCATCGCAGGGCACATGCACACCATTCACTCACACACGCATACCTATAGGCAATTTGGGAACTCAGATCTACTTCGGCGTGATTTTGGACTGTGTGTGTGGGGGGGCGGGGGACTTGAGTACCCAGAGGAAACCCCATAATGACACGGGGAGAGCATGGAAACTGCACACACGGATCCCTGGTGGAGTCTTCCAGTCCCAGAGGCTTGAAGTGACAGCGCTACCCACAGCACCAGCATGCCTCCCACAGCATCGCCATCTTTAAGAAAAATAACAAAATTGATCACTTGTTCAGGCCCAAAGTCACAAAACAAACAAATTATACAGCAAAAAAACTTAGCGTCATCTTCCTTTGAAATTCACAAAGTGAAGGGTAAAAAAAAGACGCCTGACCTAATTTCTGTTTATAAATAAACATGTGACATATCAGAGTCACGCACCCCAGCATAGTGGTTCACAGCATTGCATGTCGGAATCTGTCATTACACTTCTGATGAGTGATTCATAATTCACTTCACTTGCAGTTCGCCAATCAGTTTTGGTAACAGACATATAGTCCTTAATCACATGACCATACAGATTACAATAGTTTAGGTACAATATGAATTCATTCATTCATTCATTCATTCATTTTCTATACGCACTAATCCTATGCAGGCTTTCAGGGGTCTGGTGACCTGTCCTGGAAACACGGACCAGGGCAGAGAATAACCCAGGATGGGACACAAAGTCTTCGCAGGGTACACACAACATTCACACATACATTATACACTAGCTATAATAATATTATTAAAATTCAATGATAACGTAGGGAGTGTAATACTAGGCTGGCACGTGATTGGTGGAGAGGAGTGGCCATGTGACACGTACTTGCCAGTATAACCATGTCCATGCCCCAGAATATGCTCATGATCCATCCAACCATGACGATGGCTGTGAGGATTTGGATGAAGGCGGCGGCGACGTTCAGCCAGAAAACGCAGCAGACGTGCCGGTCGGGCAGGTCCGTCCGTGCCCCGCACAGCACTGTGAAGGCTGAGACGAAGGTACCTGCATATAAAGCAGCAGCAGAGCAGGAGATGAGGTAAGACCTTGGGGGGGGGGGCAACAGAGACGCTAGGGGGACTTTTCAGTTATTGCCATTCGTTTCCGAACAGACGTCTCATTTTCCATTTGAGAGCATTCCTCAAGCTGGAGCGGCGAACAGAATCACACGGCGGTTAACCAGCTTTACTGTAAAATATAATATTTTTTCTGGGAAAAGCTAGATAATTGATGTGAACAATCAAAACACTAACAAGTATATGAGGAACCTAAGATAATGTTGCAGGTTCGGTTGGGGGAAAACAAAGATAATATAGCGCATTCATTTCCTTAATAAATCAGTCAACACTCACTCTGGGTGTAAAACATAAACAAAGGAAAATTATTTACACTAAACACAGCACACAGTGGACAGGCAGTGAGAATCAATACAGGTAACAGTGATCACTCCTGGCCACGCTGCCCGACTTACACTCTGACACAGTTCAGACACAGTTCAGACACAGGTCTTTCACTCGTCACAATGGGACACTTGTTCTCACCCTTAAGGAAAAGTACCAGAATCAGAACTGGAATGGAACATTTAGTCCAAAAATTACCCTTGTTACCATGCCAATTAGTCAATTTCACTGTAAAAAAAAAATAAATAAAGACAATTTGATAGACACCGAGGCACTGCAGGGTAAGATAAGCAGCCATCTTCAGTGAGGTGTGGCCTCTCCCTGGCAGGACAGGACACAGGGCTAGGGTACACAGCCCCAGATACATACACAGTCATACTACGGGCAATTTAGACATTCCAATTAGCTGCAAGAAGAATCCTGCGCAACCCCAGACCCAGCGTCACCTACTTAGCCACCGACCTAAAAATGAAATATATTCATCCTTTACCTTTCAGATCCAGTTATCTGCATATATAAATACTTAATGAACGCAACCGCGAAATGTTGTGAACGCCGCGGTCCTCAGAAGTTGGGGCAGCTTCCTCTCTCAGTTCCAGTGGGACAGTTTCAGGTACATGAGCATAAAAAGCAGATGAGCTTTGGGATAATATGTGGAAGAAAATGTTTGTGGAACCTGTCACCTGATACTTGAATAAGCAAACTCCTTATTATAATATCAGAGGAAGGAGAACACATCCAGCTGGCTGGAAGCAGGGAGATGCGGAACACAAGAGGGGGGGGATAGAGAGACCCGACGCTCTCACCGGCGCGTTTTTAAGGGCTAGCTGGATGGTTTATAATGGCCCAGTTGCCGAGCAGGGCTGGAGTACAGAGCGCAGCCGCTCGAGGTCAGAACGGGCAAAATGCAGGCCGTCCGTCTCTAGCGGGAACTGGTGAGTCACGCCAGCCCACCTCGTCGCAGGGGCTTCTTCACAAAGCGTAGAGAGCGGGCGAACACGGAATGGGAATGGCGCCTCTCACGCTCTGTTCCAAAATTTGTTAATTTGTTAATTTTCAGACTGGAACGGGCTGCTTTCTCTCGGGGAGGCTTCGCAAAATGCATAACGCTGACAAAAGTTTCGGCAGTCGAGACTCTTTTTAATTTCACTTGGGGAGACCATTAGTCGCCTGACAGTCTAGATCTCAGCTCCGGTTCATTTTCCAGCAGCAATTAGTTTAAAAAAGAAAAAAAAAAAAAAACACAAAAAAATAAATATTACCACAGACCAGAAATAAGGCAAAATCAAACAAATGTTGAACAGATGTTCAAGATAAAACAGCACAGCTACACATTTCCCATTCTGGCCTACAAATATAGTAAAAAAGTGCAGTTTAAAAATGTCACTAATACCAGCTCTTTGTCTCACGGGCACCATGATGGCGGGGGGGGGGGGGGACTTTCCAAGGGCCCCTGAATGACAGGAGGCCCAAAATGTGTAGCGACGCCCCTGCTTCCACATAAATCCAAATACGATTTCAGTGCCAGCGTCTTTATTAATGAATAACATGCTGTAGGCACAGTTCCATTTTTCTTATCATTTTTTTTGAGATAAACTCCAAATGACATCAAGAAACCGAGATATGAAGACGATGACATCGATTTTAGGGGAAAACTCAGGGGGCAGAGAAGGGCTGCAGCAGAAGGTTTGCGATGCCTTGGTCTTCTGGGTCGATCCTGCCATGGACAAGAACCTCCCACTTCTCTGTCATGCTATTTCTTGCACAGCATTTATTCATTCATTCATTCTTTTGTAGTGTGTACTGGCTGCACTATGTGTACTTTTTTTATAAGAATGACCAATATCCTGCTAACCAAACAAATACCCTCCGTATTCAAGGACTGGATCAGCTTCGTTCACATGGCAATGATGCGTTTGTAAGTGAACGGTAATAAGTGGTCTGTAATTATGGTTTGTGATTATATATTTGTGGCCAATATATTCTTTACCATAGTAACCAACAGTTGGGTCACAATGCAGCTGCGTTACCCCTACCAGCCCCCAACCCAGCTCTACCAATTGGATCCCAGTTAATGAAACTCCGGAACATTCTAAAAGCACTGTTCGGGTGGGGCGAGAATGCTGATGGGTCCCAAAGTATTTTATTAAGAAGTCATCAAGAATGCATGTCTTAATGGGGGGGGGGGGGGGGGTTGAGCCATTCAAATAATTGCACAATCGTGTAAGCGAGAGACAACAGGGTGGGGAATGTCAGAGTGTCCATCGAGCGCTTCCAGCACGGCTGTAATTTCCCGACGCGCTCGTGCTCCCTGCCCACTGAAGATGTGGGAGGTTAATGACCTGTTTTTTTGTTTCGTTGAGCGTTGCCTGAACGCGTCTACTGGAGCTCCAGCTAATGCAGAGAACGCCGTGAACGCTATGCCATGGGACACGAGTGTAAACGAGAAGACTCCACGTTTTTGTTTAATTTTGTCTTTCCTTTCATTAGGGGTTACAAGTATGAACAAAAAATTTGCAAAAGGTTTATATAGAATGTAAGGTATCTAGTAAGCAGACCTAATTCTCGACGCTTCAGAAAGGTTTATAAACAGTTAAATGTACAATAAAATTAATACATAACGATAAATATGTAGCAATGGCTCTGTGGTAACACTGAGGCCTCACAACTCCAGGGTTAAGGGTTCAAGACCCAGCTATGTGTGTGTAGAGTTTCCACATTCTTTCCATGGTTGGTGGCTCCCACCAGCATCTCCGTTACCCTCCTACCATCCGAAAACGTGAACTGGTGCGACTAAATTCCACTTAATGTGTATTTATGCATCGGTATGTTTCTGGTGATGGATCAGAATCCCTCTCAGGGTGTCCCCTTCCTCGTGCTTCAGGCTGACCTCATTATCCTGGGGGGATCCTCACAGCCAGCTGTCATTTCAAGATGCCACATCACAAGCCTGATTACATTACAGGTTCCGCTAATACAGCTGGGACATGCGGTGCGTTTAAATGCTCTCAGAGTCCAAAGGAGTCGAGTGGAGCCCAGCTGCACCCCTGCCAAGTGACCAAAACCATTCTGGGAAGAAAACCTACACTGACACCATGTAGCTTAAAATAGAAATTGGCTTCTGTGAAACTTGTCCCCAACTAAACATATCCCAACTAGGATTTCTTGGGGTTCAGACTGGCCGCATTTCCAGGTACCGCAGACTTCTGTGTACCAACACTGCTTCTTAGTTGTTTGTGGTCATAAATAACTGGTCATCAAAGGTCTTAACGGAGAGGTGGGCATTTTTTATGAATGGCTGACATATCACATGTGTGGTGATATTAGCTATAAAATAAGGCATTGTCTGCATTGTTCAGGACATGGAAAAAAAACCCTAGAAGCCTCTCTCGCCAACCTTCGACATCCAGCTTCAAAATCAGGTTTACTTTGGAGATATAAAGATGCCGCCCATGGCTGTGTAATTACAATAAATCTTAACAAATTTATCATGAGTATAAATATATGTTTGATCTTCCATCTGCCATGCGCTAATGTATTTAGGGTGAAATGGCAGTCATTTATCAGAACTAATGAATGCCACGGCCAGTTGCAATATATACAGTGCTCTCTGAACAGATAATACAAGAAGACAGGGTTGCCTCTCTCTTCTCACATCTCCAGAGGAGAAGCCTGTAATGTTCAGCACACTTATCTTTACAGTTTTACACATCGTTCATGCAAATAGTACAATCAGTCCTTAAATATCACTACCAACTCCAGAAAGACATCACTAAGGATGCATCCATGTGCACCAATGCTGTGAAGGCATATTATGGCCGACAAGGTACCTGTGAGTCAACTGTGGGCAGCCATTAGCCTGCACAACGTGTCATTATTAGTCAGCTACAGACAACCTTTGTTATTTACAATAAGCCACTATTATCCAGTACCTTAAAAGTCTGCCATTATCCTGTACCTTAAGCTACTATGAGTCTGGTATTGACAAGCATTAGTCTGTACCTTAAGCTACAATCAATTCAGAATGAAAACCCATTAACCTATATCTTAAGCTACTCTCATTGCAGTATTGGTAACCATTATCCTGTACCTTAAGCTACTATAAGTCTGGTACGGAAAGTCATTATCCTGTACCTTAAGCTACTGTAAGTCTGGCAACAACAGCCATTGCACTGAAGGTAAAAGCTCAGACTCCACCATCCCCCACGTGGAGGAACAACAAGAAAGGAAAGATCTTTATATGTATAATGTATTATGTAACAGTTACTGGGCAGTGGAGGTCAATGACAGCATTTTGGCGTTACCACGGGGGGTAGACCACTAGAGACAGCATTCATTTTGAAATCATTTTACATAGTGTTCCCAAGTCTCATATTAAAAGTATTAATGACTCTTAGTGACCTTTTTAACTTAACGTAACTTAACGTGCTGTTTAATACATCTATAAACAAATAACACTCCAGAGAGCTGAGACTCTACGTCCAGTCTGGCCCTTTGCCTCCGAACTAACTGTCAATGATGAAATGTTTGTGACAATGAAATGCTCATGGTGTGTCTGGCTTTGTTTCAGTTTTTTTTTTATTGTACACTCTACTTGTTATACGTAAACTTTCGTGTGCTGAGTGTCAGCGTTTCCAAGGGATTCCCTGTCCAAGAATGAAAAACAAAAGTGTATCTGTATGAAGAATCCCCCTTTTAACTACAGGAGACACATCAGCCAATGGAGTGACTTGTGATTTTCCATTTGTATAATTCAAAGTTGTACTTGGCCAATCGTAATTAAAAAAAATCCCACAATGCCTCTGTAATCTCTTGATTGTATGTATAGCCCTTGACAGACTCAGTGAATGATCCATCCCTGTGCTTCTGTCATCTTTATTGAAGCTGCAAATTACTCTGGAGCTCAACTCCAAGCTTACTGTACAACCATGCAACACCCACAACTAAAGAGCCACATTGGCCACAAACCTCCCTTAGTACTAAATTTTTCCATCTCCGGGGGGGGCTCACAGCAGCTCCAGCGTTATTACAAAGTATTGCACTGCAAAATAAAAACAATTCCAGGAAGTAGCAAATTACACACACTGCAAGAAACTGATACATTTTTTCCCCGCACCAATAGACAAATTCATTATAGAAAAAAACATAGAGATAAACAGAAACACCTGAATATAAATATGACCTTATACTTTGTTTTTCACTTGTGCTTTTATAAAATATAATTGTTACATTTATTGAAACATTTCCCTTTGATAAACACAGGGTATGTCTGAATGCTTTCAAGTGAGGAATGTTTTCCTCGCA
>JAABNX020000045.1:6544495-6557652 GCA_015163995.2 Mormyrus lacerda | reverse complement strand
TTAGTTAAGTTCTCCCCAAGCAAGCTTGATGGGCCGAATGGCCTCCTCTCATTTGTATATTTCTTATGTTCTTATGTATGAGTGCATCACGGAATGGCTGGAGATTTCCAAAAGCATCTTGCTGTTGGCCTACTGTTCTGTCCTGCGCTTCACATCACTATTCAGGCGTTTCTGACAGCCCCATAAGATGTGTGACATTATTATTATTATTATTATTATTATTATTATTATTATTATTATTAGTAGTAGTAGTAGTAGTAGTAGTAGTAGAAATAGTATCACTGCTACTACTATCATTAATAATAATACTTTAACACTAACAAAATTACTACTACTACTAATAATAATAATAATAATTATAAGGGGTGACATGGTGGTGCAGTGGTTAGCACTGTTGCCTCACACCTCTGGGACCTGGGTTACCTCTGTGTGGAGTTTGCATGTTCTACCCGTATCGCTGTGGGGTTTCCTCTGGGTACTCCGGTTTCCCCCCACAGTCCAAAGACATGCTGAGGCTAATTGGAGTTAATAAATTGCGATGGGCTGGCCCCCTGTCCAGGGTTGTTCACTGCCTCGATAGGCTCCAGGACCTGTGACCCAATAGGATAAAGTGGGTTGGAAAATGAATGAATGAATAACAATCTCAGCAGAAGCCCTGTGTTCCTCAACCACCTCCTATAAAACAGTCTGCCCTCTGTATCCACAGGGGATTTGATTGGTTCCAGGACTCTTCTCAGACACCAGATGCTCATGTCCCTTATATAAAACGGCATAGCATTTGCTTGTAACCTACAGACATCCTCCTGTACACTCTAAATCATCTCTAGATTACTTGAAATAACCAATACAACGGAAATAACAAGGGAAAATACAGCAGCCAAATAAATGACTTTGATAATGTTACATAAAATCAGGTTTCCTGCCTGCATTCTAAAGACTCAGGATCCCATACTAAATTTTAACCAGCGCAAGTTATTATCAGTACAATAAAGCAGTGCGGGTAAACCAGAGAGGAGAGTATCTCTGGCATTCAGCCCATACGGCAAACTTGATCACTAGGAGCGGGAAAAAAATGAATGAAGCTGCATTACCTTTCAGCCGCCCCCACATCTGACTGAAAATGAAGATGTCCTACCCAAATTACACTTGCAACATAGTGCTTGGCATGCGGCAAATTCAAAGTTTTGCCTTTTGGAACTTTTGGATTTTTGAAAAATATTTTTGATCTGTGGCTAGTTGAATCTGCGGTTATGGAACCTGCACAAACAGAAGCTGTGGATATGGAATCCAGAAATACTTTACCTGCAATTCATGCAATAGTGGATAGAGTTATGCATAATATATCGTGGCATGATGACTGAAATATGACCAAGAGGCACATGGAACAGGTTGTGGTTTTGTGTAGATAACTACGTAGGACTATGCAACGCTAAAAATAAATAGTGGTTTGGTGAGTTAATGACAGCTGCACTGGGAAATTACAATATCTTGTCTCTGTTGCACCTGTTTATTAATACATTATGGGAAACTTTGAAGGTGAAATAGCATCCAGAATTGGATTATATTCAATGGTTTAATCCAAGGATTCAAACAGCGAGAACTGGCCAACACTTTACTTGAGGGGGCACAAATGCATAGTAGTAACTCAGTTACTACTGAAGTACAAATCATGAACAATTATAGCAGCTACTTGATATAAAAGATGCATCATAATTCATTGATGATGAGGAAACATCGGATGAATATTACTCGTTCATTACTCGATCCTTCAGTAGTGCACAATGATTTACAGAATTAATACATACTGTATAGTGACAAATACAATACAGTAACTGCTTCAGATAAAACATGCATCACGATTCATTACTCATGAGATCAGTATGCAACAAAGACTTAGTTTGTGGTTAATTAATACATAAGTAATAGCATAATACTGCATTATTTGTGTCCCCATTACTGAGAACGGTGATATTAACAACAGCATAACAAGCGATATAGAAGCTGAACAAGGGCCAGCTTATGACACCAGAGGGTCCTCATGACTTATGAAATTCGTACAATATTTTTATAAGTGCTACGTCTTCGCTGTTGTACCTTCAAGAAATTTCCCATATTTAATCAGTTAGTAAAGATTCCACCAGCAAATTTACAGGAGGAGTGAACACAAAAAAGGTCTAGAGAGCCCTAAAGGATTTCTCAGTGTTTCTTACAATGGACTGTAATCTTTATCACACCACGAATTCAAGTGTATTATGTGGACAGAAATCATGCTAGTGTAGTAGATCTGTTTCCCGCGTCAGCAGTATTTTATCTGTCAGCAGTATTCTGCTTATGCAGCTACAGTGCATATTGACATGCTTTTGACAAAAGGTCAGAGGTCAGAGGTCATTACCGCAATAACAATCGTATACTGTTCTCACACTGCTCTCCCGCTAGCACAGCATTGTAGCTTGTGCCTGGGGGGTTGGACTGTTTCGCTGTAATTTTTAAGCATTCAAATATCTGATTAAGCTGATGCGCTGAAATGGCAGTCATGAGATCAGCATGTTAGGCCTGTATGCTTTTCCCCAGACCACTAGGTGGTGCTAAAGATTTCAGACTTGTTTTTTCCGATTGGCAATGGGTACCTAAGTGACTGAATAGACCTCTTGTGCTGAAAGGGCCTGACACTCATTTACATTTCATCCATTTTGTTGAATGAAAACACATGTGCCAGAGGAAGGCAAACTATAGTGTTGTATAGTTTACCTGCTTGTCTGATTCTTGTTAAAAGTCATCTATATAGCTTCACAAGTATAAATGCAGAACTGTGCAGAAGTCTTCGGCATAAAAAATATTTCCACGTTGGTGCAAAACTATGATATGTCTGTCAAAGTGTATCAGCTTAACCACTTCAAAACGCTTCCAAAGGTCAATCTTGTACTTTCAGCAACTGCCCAATATACCCATATATTTTTTAGCTCAATTACTAGCACACCTTGGCTTGTCAATAATTCCTTGAGTTACTTACCTGATAAACTTAACTAATCAATTGACCTGCTGATGAAATTTAATGAATGCATGGAATGACCAGGGCTCTGAGGAGGAGTTTGTGAACTGAAGTGGTCTTCTTCTAGCCGTCCGGCAAGATATCAGTAACTGTTGGCGAACAGAAGAAATTCCTTTTAGTTTTATTGTGTTACCATTCACTTGCACATGTTCTAATGTTGAATTGTGTTTTTTGGACCCAAGAACCCGGCCCGCCCACCCCCATCGTAAGACTTTCACGCGAGGCCTGTGGGGTCGCTACGTACCATCCTGTTTCTCCTGGGTCTCCCATGTGGCTCAGTTCTGAAGACACGAGGCCCCCCGGCGTCCCTCCCCAGGCAGGAAGCACAGGGTTGATACAAACTCAGGAGAAAACAGGAAATCTTCTGGTGCTAGCTGTTCCAACCCTTTAAATTTTACATTTCTAATCTTTTAGGCCCCTTGACTATTTCTGTCCATATTTTGGCGCCGAGATGGTGCGCCCCCCCTCCCCCCCCCCCCCAAAGCAGTGGTCATCCATCAGAGCTATCTGAACCGGCTGCCCCCAACCTCAATGCACAGCCGGACCCGGGGGAAGGAAGGCTTATCGCCGCTACTTATTCCTCTGATTCAGATGATGGTTAAGTGGCTCATCACGCTGTCACACGTTCGCATGCATTGTCCTTGACCTTTCTGCTCCCGTGGGACGAGACGGAGGACGGCGGCTCATGGAAAAATCAGCGTGAAAACCGAAGCCGGCAGACATCAGGGCAGGTATTTTCCCATGCATGAAGTGGGAGAACAACAGGTGCCAGTATTCACCCTGCTATTCACTACCAGGTGATTATGATTCGATTTGCTTCAATCCAATTTTAATTGTATGATGCAGTTTCATGAAATTACAGTATCTCAAAGCGCTTTACAATATCCCTGCCCAGTGCCCCCAGAGAGCAGCCCAGAGGTGACAGTGGCAAAAGAAAAACTCCCTCGCAGGAAGAAACCAGGAGGGGAATCCAGACCCCAAGCGGCAGCTCAACCTGCACAGGTCAGCAGAGGAAGTCAAATCGGTCCTGATTTATATGCTCCAATTAATAAATAAAGTCATTTATTAATAAATTATTTTTCCAATTAATTAAGTCAATCTAATCTGATCTAATGTAACCGAATTTATTAAGTCCAGGTGTAAATACAGAATAGAAGAGGAACGCAAAGAGTCCCCGTTACTGTGTTCTGGGGAGTGCCGGCCCTCTTCAAGCACTGGAGAGACCCCATTGTCCAGAATCACCGCACTAGGTGTAGTTTTACCCTAGTGCACGTCTCCAGTAAGAGGCACCAAGTCTCGGCCTTCATCGTCTGCCATTAACCAGCCATCATATATGACTACAGCTGGCTTACTGTCACATAAAAGTACTCAAATCATAATCTTTAAGGGGGTTTTTCCAAGGGTGCTGTCTTTTATACACTCAACCAGCACAGTGACGGTTTCCAGAAGTCCCCTGTTGCTCCATAAACAAGACTCACAATCTGGCTTGTGAAGAACAAGCATGGGAATTGAAATGACTTTCAGCAGAGAAAAATGGAAATAGCATTAACTGGAGCAAATGTCGTAACCACAATTCACGGTAAACAATCCACTAAGCCATTTCTAGTGTCATTTAATTGATTAGTGGACTCGTCTAATTACTTTATAACTGGATTCTCACGGATGCCGCAGTACGGCCTTATGGGTAGCAATCCTGACGTTAATCTAGAGAGCTAGATAGAATAGAATAGAATGAATAGAATGCTTTTTATTGTCACTGTACACATATACAATTTACATTATATACATGTGCGGTGAGATTAAGATCATAGGGTGTGCTCTGTTATAGAAAGAGATCCAGTGTCCAGTGTCAGTTCACCTTAACTGCAGCTGAGCACCAGATAAAATCACGAATCTTTAGCCAAACCAGAACAAAGCAGGGTTACGATGCTCCGGGGAAAGGCAAGCTTAATGACAACCTCAGGTCCCCCATCAGTTGGCTGAAAACAAGAGGAAGTTGAGGAGTGAGATAAAAGCTGCAATCTTGGCTGAGTACTTAAATGTCCACAATGTAAGGGACCCGTAAAAAAGCAGATGGAAATGAGAAACTTTGCTTGTCCGGCCGTTTTTAGAAGCGTAGTGTGTGATGTTAAATTCCCGCAAGAAGGTGTTTGTGGTTTGGTTTCCCAGAGTCCCGTCCAACAGCGCATCTCAACAGGACATGTTTTCCTTGGCACAAAGACGGCTCTCCGTGGAGACAAAAATCACCAGTGACATTTATGTTTTCTCTCTTGCTCCTAATGTGACCTCAGGAATTTTCCGGCACTGTGCACCGCGAGGAAACTTGACGAGACAGCTGAGGGACTGCTGTTTTTGGCTTCCATTATTAATCTCGAAAGGGGTGGGGGGTACAACTCAAGCCACCCTCGCACACAACAAATGTTCTTCAGTACCTGAACAAAGAAGTGACAGGCAGAAAAAAATGGCAGTTCTATTTTTTAACCTTAGTCCACAACAGGTTTGAGGAGAAGACTATTAATAACAAATCAGACAGGCAGGCCATGTGGGAGGTGTGGTAACCTGTGGAGGGAGATTTTGGTGACCAGATTAGATGCATTAATTTATTCCATCTTTCCCTTGTTATTTGCTAATAGTCTAAATCGGTTCGTTGTGTGCGGTCTCCCGGCCCCCACCTACATGCTTGGGGTTTATTGCAGTCCCTTTTGAAAGGGCAGCATTTAATATTTCCACAGGGTGTGTCGTAAACTCCTATCACAGCCTGGACACTGGTTTCCTTACTTAAAAGGAGAGACCATTTCACAGGTTTAAAATCCTTCCTCTTGCTTAGTTTCGAGTCTCAGGTGGTTTTTCCCCTTGAGAAACAAGCTGTCGGTCCATCTCTGGTGTGACTTTGGTCACCCAGGTAGATAGTGGGACAAATATTCATAAACTTATGAGCACATACTGCATGAAGAGCTGCATGAAGAGCTGCGCGGTGCTGGCGCCGCAACAGACCTACGGCCGTGCTACAGAATCCATAAATGCTATATTAATGTAGTGCTAGCAGTCACATTGGCGGCATTTTGCAACAGAAAAAATGCAGGGGCGTTGGAAATGGGGGGGGCGGCAGAGACCTGGCAACAAACAAACAAATAACAGCACATTCCTTTTATTTTATTATGAATCCATGTGTTACTGAGGCCAACCTTTTTCACATCGCATTTTTTTTTCACCATGTTAGTATTGCGCGTGTTCCACTAATGAGGTCAGCAGCTACGAATCTGATCACATCAGTGATGGGGGGTGAGAGGGTACTATGTAGGTTAGACTATGTAGGTTCTATGTAGGCTGGTATAATTATGTAGCTTAATGTCTTGCTGTTTTTTACTCCTAAAAATGCGCCTAAAGCTCAGCACGAAGGCTGATGGTCGTCTTCCCACTCTCACATACCGTATATGATTAGACAATATATTTCTTTTGCAGTGGAATGAAACAAAAAATACCAGAGTAAGAAAAAAATATCAAATTGGGCCCAAGCTAGTCTTGTTCCTCTGTAAAATATCTTCTTCATGGAAAGTTTCTGGATATTCCTGACATCTTCCCTTCCCCAAAGGAAAAGAATTACTTCACAAGTAATTTAATTAGCAAACATGAACAACAAATCAGACTCTACACACCGTGTAGAGGCTGGACGAGACTTTTACACGAATCCAATCATCTGAAAGGTTTGTTTGTCTTGGTTGCTAATGCCATAGACACTAATGAGCTCCTTGTGTTTGGTGGACAAATAAGAGATATTAGCCAAGCAGTGTGGGGTTGTCTGCCTTGGGGATAAAAGCCCCATCCAGGCGTTAGGGTGATCTACGGACATCTCCCGTGAGTGGATCCACTGGACCGGGGAAGCCGCGCCTACAGCCCACTCAACAGCATTTTCATTGGGGCGTCTCATCCGGCTATGAAGGTTGAACACGACCTTGGCAGTTCTGTGGTGTCATAGGCAAATTAAGATTGATTAAACGCATTCGGAGGATACGGTTCATGATGAGGCCAGCCAACAGAGGGTGCTGTAACTGTCCATTTCATCAGCTCATGTCCGGATTCTTACAGATATATGGCCTGATGCCCCAGCCCTCTGCCCACTGCCCCCATTCCACAGACTGACCCTTGTACAGGGCAGGCCTGATTTAATAACCACCCAGTTGGGGGCATCCACAAGGAGAGTGGTTACTATAATGCGCACACTTTCACACCTCTGATCTTACTGTACATCCCCTTGTCCACCCCATGGCTGATATGACTACGCATAGGTGCCACTGGGTGAAACCAAGCCCGACGTTGTGATCACGCGTCTGTTTCAGCGGTAGCACAAATAGGTTTTAGCAGCCGCTCTGGCAGATGAGTTAAAGCCAACACATTTAATTTTTTCCAGCTCAGTGGATTCGAACCGCAGGTTTATTTTTTATTCAGCCGATTGAATATTTAACTTCCTACATGTGTGTGAAATCACACGCACGCAAAACCATATTCTGTGGAAACAGTGTGTCTTTGGACCATGTGGGGAAACCCGCTCGAGGGCAGTGCACACACACACACACACACACACACACAGACATGCACACAGACACACACACACACACACACACACAGACACGCACACACATGCACACAGACACACACACACACACACACACAGACATGCACACAGACACACACACACACAGACACATACACACAGAGACACATACACAGACACAACTACACACACAAAGACACAAACGGAGGTGGGATGTGAACCAACGTTCAAGGCTACCCGACTCAAAATACGTTACTGAAGAAAGAAAAAAAAAGAAAAAATAATGTTTCTAAGGAACCACTGCACTGATAGGTGAGATGACTGATTGGAATATGAGTACTGGCTAATGACACGTGTCCTTGCAAGAGGATATTACACTTCAGTGTTGTTTTTATCTTGTACACCAGGGGGCGACAGTTGCCAAACGTAACGCTTCAATGCACTGCATTTCTGGCATCATTTCCTTAAGTCATCACCATGAGTCACAGGAACCTTCTGTGAGAGTGCATTATGGTCAAGAAGCTGGAATTTACACCGTTAAGTGCACTGGCACAAAGGTCATTTAGTGAACGCGCAACTACAGTAGAGTGTAACCTTCAGATAAACAATTTCAATCTGGCACAAACAATACAGACATAAAATGACTCTCAGCTCTCAGACAAATCAAAGAGATGGAGAAATACGATCAGTATTCCAGTTGAAGGGGACGGGGGGGGGGGGGACGGGGGGCTTGTAGCTCTGTTTGTCCTGTCCAATGCCATCTCGACGTGATTAATGTCACCGTGCTCATTAACACTGTGTTCAAAATGAAGACCTCTGCCCCATGACCATGAGTCACCAAGGCACCTGCCTCACCTTTGGGGGGGGGCCGTTAGGGAGAGTCATGGTAAGGCAATTATAATGTGGGTGTCGAGTTCCAAACGAGGCGACTGGAGACCCTCCCCATCACTGGTAAATTCCTTCACCTCTGTGTGGGACAGGGGTCAGGAAGCACCCCTTTCTCTGAACAGGACAGGCCACGTTCCTTCTTCACCGCCCTCCCCACCCCCTCATTGGCCGGGGCCATTTTTTATAGATGGGTGTAATTACAGCTCGGCAGTTACCGGGTGGAGGACAGGCTTGGCAGAACAATCAGCTTTTCTAGGGGCCCCATCTTGAGTCCAGCGGCAGGGGACGTTTATAAAGGCCGCCGAATAATGTCACGTGACATTATTCAGACATGAACGTGATCGATGCGCCCCCAGTGCAAGGTGCCCCAAGGACGCCGAGCACCACTGGGTCGGCTGCCCGTATTCGTGCAGCATCTAAATGAGACTTAGAGAGACGAGGAAACCCCAACCGCCGCTCGGCTGAGTCCATCGCCATGGCAACGGCAGCCGGGTTCCGTCAGGCCCTTCCATCACCTCATTTTAATAAAGTCCAGGGCAAATAATTCAGTGTGACCTTTCTAAAAGTTCCCCAAGCCTGCAGATATGTAATTTCCAGGTGAAAGAAAAGCATTCCTGATAAGCAGCAAGCCTGAATAACTCAGAAGTAAACACTCTACCCAGGACACTTTGATATTAAACATCTAAAGACATTTAATTAAACCACTTTATGAGAAAAAGTCAAGGAATAATGTAACAGCTATTAACTTGATGATATCCTGCTTTTAGTCGCTTTTTAAAAAAACACACAGACACAGAGTATGAAAAGCTGTTTTGCTGTAAATGGCGATACTTTGTTAACCCCCCAGGGGAAATTGTCTTTATTCTCTCTTGCTCTCCATGAGACACACAGACAACTTGGCGGGGGGTGGGGGATCACAGCGAGGGGTCAGTCACCTTGTGGCCCTCGGGGGTCAAGGGCCGTGCTCAAGGGCCCACAGGGCCGGGCTCAAACCAGTGACCTCATAAATACAGGTAGGGGGGCTGAGCCGACTGAGCCACACCCCCCCCCCCCCCAATATACAATAGAGGGTATGTATATATATATATATATATATATATACACACAAATATATAGTACATGAATATTGATTCTTATGTAGTGACTATGAAATGCAGAGGTAACAGGGATACTGACTCTGAAAATCACACGTCCTCCTATCTAACCAGCTGCTACTGCAGAATGGTCTTTGTACCCATTTATGTCAAATTGCATTCCTTACCATTTTTGGTGCGGGTCACTTTGTAAAAAAGGGCACGCCAGCGATAAAATTCCATGCCTCTTATTGTTTCCTCTCGCAATCTTTCCGTGAGAGGAACTATACATTTAGTCTCTTAGTGACAGGGCCATTATGAACTGCGCTGATAGAGAGAGGATTTCCTTACAGGGTGACAGGAATTCCCGTGTGCCAGCATTTCCAGGAGACATGGCTTTTTATGACACTCATTGTCTCTTGTTTCGCTTCTGGAAAGCTTCGGCTGTCACGCCGATCCTAACTGGAGGTGTGAGAAAAGCCCGGAACTCTACAATTACACACGTTTGATATGACTCTTATTTCAGAACATGAAGGACCTCAAGGTAAACCTTGACCAAAAGTACTGGGGAATGAAACTGCTTACGCTGTGTTTTTTTCCCGCTAGTTATGTAAAGATAATAATAATAATAATAATAAAGACACTTTGTTGATCCCTGTGGGGAGATTCTCTTTTTGCCTTTGCCTTGTTTTCCTCTTTTCACCTTCCCTGTCTTGCTCTCCATTTACACACATGTACGTGAGCGAGCTTGGCAGCGAAGGGCCCGGCTCAAGGGCCCCGCTCAAGGGCCCACAGGCGTGACGTACTCTCCTGAAGACTTGAACCATGGACCTTCCACTCACAGGCACAGAGGCTAATAACACATCCATCCATCCATCCATCCCTTTTCTGAAACTGCTCATCTGATTCAGCATCGCGGGGGGTCCAGAGCCGATCCCGGAGGCCGTGGGCGCAAGGCAGGGAACGACCAAGGATGGGGTGCCGACCCACTGCAGGGCACGCTTGCAGTACAATGCAGTGCAATTACAATATCCATACAATCAATCAAATAATCAGTCAAGATGGATAGATGGATCAACCTGTCTCTTGTTCCATGCACTGTATGAGTTGCTGTGTTCTCATTTGCCTCTCAATTGTTGTTTTCTTGTAGTTCTCTGTGTCACACGGACAACGGGGGAGTATCTCAGTACCATTGTTCAGGTTTGTTTTCGCGTTGCAGGTTCTCCTGTCCCTATCTGATCCCCGTTACCCCTAAACGGCCAGTGGTGATGCATGTTTGCCATCCCAACCGTCGCTGTTGTTTTAGATGTCTGAATCATATCAAAATCAAGTGGGACAAGTTTCCTCTTATGGTTCTGGACGTCTTTGCGGTGATGTTCCGAGTTGAAGGAGTGGTTACCGGGTCCCTGACAGAACATAATGTGCCCCGGCCGGAAACACCTCTGCCTGCCTGCGTACCAGTAGCTGCGCGCGAATCTGGCAAACACTGGCGTCACAGACATGGAGGACGGATGGAGCCGCAGATAAGCACACGCTGGGGACAAGCTGTACATCCTCAGCGAGCCTCGTGTCCTGGGGGGAGTGCCACCCCCAAGCTGCTGATCTCAGGCGCTCCGTCAGAAACAGCTCTGAAACGCGATCCTGGGGCCCACATCTGGAATGACAGGATACCGACCCAGTAGACTAGCATAGTCTGGTTCCAGGAAAAGCAAACCCTAGGAGAGCTCTAGAAGTTCCAGGTAACACTGAAGATTTCTAGAAGCCCAGCTTCTTTGTCATGCTGGATCCGTCAGCAGGGTCCCCTTTCATATGCGAAACGACAAAATTAACCCAGCATAGCAATTATATTGCTAAAATAGGACTGTGAATATCTGATCTGAAACCAAGAAGATATTCAAGAGCTATTGCTGATTTTTTTTAGGGGGGGGGGGGGGTGGTCTTCCCTACCAAATCTGATTTGATGATACCAAACCAGCATCAGGAACGAAGGCCCATCCTGGAGTTGCGTGATCCTGTGGGGAGTCATTCTCACCTCCATTCTTAAGATCTTCGTATAGCCGTGGGAAATGGCACAAGGTACAGTTCTAACTGAATCAAAACCCAGCCATATAACATTAAAACGTGCATTTAGATTACCTGTAAAAAAAAAAAACGATGAGGACGTAGGGAGTTACCAACTATGCTAATGTAGCAGAAAAGTGGCCAATAGCAGCTGCCACCGTATCCAAACATAGATGGAACAGCTGAGATCTGGGATTCGTCCTGAAAGCTGCCTGGGTGCAGATGTGGCTCAAGTGACCTATCGGTTGCTTTTCAGTTAGGCTGATCATCGTGGCTTTTTAGGGAAACAAAACATGTCTGCATTTATAACAGTAAGCCACCTTGTTGGTATGGATATTCCACCATTCCGTAACCAGCATACAAAGGAATGCAGTTCACACACCGACTTTTCTCCACAACAGGATATTTTTTTGAGTTTTTCCTGATCCCGCAAGACTAGAATGTCAGTGTTGAATTTAACAAATTAGATGCAGTCAAACATGAGGAAAGTGCTTGAATTTAAGATGTAAATAAGCGGCTTAGCTGAAGGGTCGGTAGCAGCAGTAGGCGTGCGAGGAATTTCTCCATTTTTGTGGGGGACATTGTTCGCACTTTGGGTTTAATAGGACACTCAACAGAACAGAGATACTTTGTTAATCCCCAAGGGCAGGGGTGTCAAACTCCAGTCCTGGGGGGCCGGAACCCTGCACATTTTTGGATTTCCCCTCATTTAACACACCTGATTCAACTCCTTGTGCTAATTAACACGCAGCTCCTGAGCTGAATCATTTGTGGTGGGACAGGGAAAGAACTAAGCTACACAGGGCTCCGGCCCCCCAGGACTGCAGTTTGACACCCGTGCCCAAGGGGAAACTGTCTTATCCCATCTTGCTGTCCATGAGAACCTTGGGGATCACAAAGAAGGGGCAGCTACCTTGCAGGTCCCAGGGAGCTGGAGGTTAAGGCCTCGCTCAAAGGCCCATGGACATGCGACTAATATACTGATGCCAGGCTCAAACCGGCGATCTTCCGATCACAGGCACAGACGCGTCGCCCTCAGAGCCTCACGGCGCCCCACCGCAGAAGGGGTGCTATTCCAAATGGGCCATCTGTAAGCTACTGTATCCAGAGAGGATTAAATGAGAGTATTTGAAGCCACTCATTTGAAAATTCCAACTGAGCTTCCAGTTAAAAGAATATTTTTATTAATATTAGGCTTCCAAGACACACACATTTTGTGCTGACAAAAACAAAAAAGGAATCTTGGGCAAGGAGTCCTTGTGTCAAGAGCAACATCAGGAATTCACCCCCTTTGGTTCCCTGCGGAAATGTGATGCATTATCGGTAAAAAGGTCATTTTCCTCATCAGAAAACAACCAAAGGCAGAATCCATTTTAAATAACTTTATTACTATCATTTAGTTTTGAAAGCAGAACCCCCTGTATTCTAGGAATGTTTTCCCACCTGAATTCTTTTTACCATGGGGGGGGTGGTTACAGGATACACATAATCAATAGCTTCAGATACAGGTCTGTTAAATACACGCACACAGGGT
>JAABNX020000045.1:6531424-6542419 GCA_015163995.2 Mormyrus lacerda | reverse complement strand
CGCCCCCCCCCCCCCCCCAAATTTTCTATTGAAGCACAGATGCGAGCCCATTCTGCTGATTCTATCGAACTGCTCCTTCACTGCATACTGCCCACACCTCCTTACCATCACCTCAATCTCTCTGTTCCATCACCCCATGCCATTTTATTCTGGAATTTTCCTCTTAGAAGGAGGAACCAGGTGAGGTGGAAGTTCGCTGGGCAACTCGTGACCCTCAAGTTTGACCTTGATGAGGTGGTTGGCCAGGGCGAACTCTTCGTCGTCCAGCATGCCGTCCTTGTCGATGTCCGCCAGTTTCCAGATCTTGCCCAACACTGTGTTTGGCAGCTTGGACTTGACCATCTCCTTCTTGGCGTTGGCCCCCGTGACCTTGCCGTTGACGGGCGAGAGGGTGTAGAAGATCTCGTCGTACATCGGCTTGTCGCGCGCCACCACCCACTCCTGCTCGTCGATGCCCTCGCCGGCGCCCTCGCCGTAGCCGTGCCCAAACGGCCCGTTGAGTGTGCCATCAAAGGCTCCGCCCTTGACCACCTTGTTGGGCTGCTGGGTCTCCTCCTGTCTCACCAAAACCATCAGCTGGGCGATGTCATGGGCCAGCATGTCATCCACTGAATCCAGTAGTTTCATCTTCAGTGGCTGAAACTTGTTCAAGTCGTGAGACTGGAGTTGTTCCTTTAGCGAGGGCCAAATAAAACACAAACATAAACAGACGCCACCTAAGACTTTTGCTGCACGGACATCAGGATTACAACACATGTTGCTCTAATAAAAACCTTACAATGGACTGAAGCTATTAAAAGAGTTATGCTACAATGGAACAGTGCCTCTTCAAACTAATTTCAGTTCCCCGGCTTTAAGGCTTAAGCACCTAGAGTCCATCTGCCATTCATCAACATTGCATATGACTAATAAACTAAGGCTAAAGTCAAATTCCCAGAAATTACATCAAAAAAAGAAAACAGTGTCTTTGTTGCATATGCATGTTGCTTCTCTGCTTCTTAAGGAGAGGAAAATAAAAGCAAATAACTTCTCCTTTCAAAGTGTATTTCACAACCTGCAAGACAATTCTATCATGACAGCTGTGTAATTTAACAGTCTCTTAGACTAGGCTAGGAAGGCCCTGCATTCGGCACAATGAGAAGACATAAGACTTAATTATAAAAAGGGGTCCATGTCAGTATTTTTTTCTACCATACAGTATTTTGGAATAACATGAAGTGCATGAGGCAGTAAGACTGCAGTGTGACACTGTGGCCTCGTATCTCTTATATAAAGCAAGCAATGACAGTTCATGGACCACTAGGGAACACAGCAGGAGCACGTGGTTCCTGTCCTTCTTTCCGGAAGCTGAATTGCGTACTGACTCGCCATGTGGCTACATGCTACCACGTGTGCTCCTTCATAAGCTCCAGCGCATGGGTGACAACATGCTACCGCGTGTGCTCCTTCATAAGCTCCAGCGCATGGGTGACAACATGCTACCGCGTGTGCTCCTTCATAAGCTCCAGCGCATGGGTGACAAGCTGAAGAGACTGCATGGAAACTAGAAGGTCTAGAGCACAGGACTTAAGTACAGCTCTGCTGTAAGGACAAATGAGGAATATTCTCAAAAGCAGAAGGTCCCGAACTGCTAATATCCTCTCATGGCGAAAAACATACCAATCGAACAGAACGCTGAAAATCACTAGACCGTGTATAGACAGCAATGAACCATGTAGCCTTCAATATTTCAGGTAACCTTACCATCTAAGCGTTAAGGATTGACATAATGGGCTTGGAATTTTCTATGAGACACAGACAGAGAGTCCCTGGGGGAAGAACACGAGTGTCTTCAGTGCTTAGGAAGACCTTCTACCTGCATCTTCTTCAGGTTGGGGAAGTCTCCTGGGGAAATCTGGTGTTCTCGCTCGATGCGGTTGTAAATATCTCCAAGGCTATTGATCAGCTCCTTCTTCTTATTTTCCTTGCCAAATACCGATGGCATCTCCTTCTTCAGAGAGCTGATGATGTAGGCGTGAACCTGGAGGCACAGAGCAAAGCAAAGGAGAAAGGAGGCAAGGATGAGTTACGGATGCAGATGCCCAGCCAACCGTGAGACCTTTTCTCAAGTGATAAGCGCCATTTGCATAGCCGTATGCTAATGTATTCCCTGGAAACCTTCCGTCCTGTGAGTAAACCGTTCCAGATTCCCAGCAGCCACTCAGCATCCATTCATTTTGTGTTTGTTTGTTGGTTTGTCAGTATCATGCTGTGATGTAATCGTCTTCAACTTAAGGACAGGCTGTCTCCAGAAAACATACTGAAATTGTGCAACAAATGACAAAGGGATCAGGAAAAGATGCAATAATAGCTGTTCGCATTGGCAGAGACAACACAGGAAATCGCATGCGATCAATAGTCATATTAATTGTGTACATTCTGGGGACTTTAATCCAAAGCGGTTGGACCTGGATGCATCGACCTTCTGGATTTTCAGGCTTCCTGGAGGGAGTTGATGGACTTGCTAGAGCCAAACCACTAACAGCTCTATAAAATTTAATATAACCTGACATGCTGGGGGGACGGCAGAGATACTCCATAACCGTACACCTGCCAACCCCGTTCCGTCACCAGCGAAGTACATCATGAGAGTGTTATTCCTGAACTGCTGACATCTGCAGAAGCAGAGTGTTCCTCACTCTGCCGGGGACGGAGAACGCCAGATCATGTCCTGTTCTGGTGTGACTGTGGGTGGGGGAGCAGTGGACATCTGCTAACTAGGGTGGTCAACAGCCCACAGTCCCAACAGAGAAAAAAAAAAAAGAATTATAAAAACAAACAGCCTGCAAAACATACCGTAGGATCTGCCCTCAGTTCAGGGACACCAATGGCAGCAAACAGGAGACGAGGCGTGGAAGCCCCCGGCTGACCACGTGCGGGCCGCCCAGGGACGCGACCCGGCGTGACGAGCCCTTTCCTCTAACCCCGTGCGACAAAAACAGCGAGTACCGTGACAAGCTCTTCCTGGTGGAGCACGCACGGATTCTGTGTCACGGTAGGTGGAGCCGCAGTTAAGGAAATGGACTTACCGCTACGTGGAAATAAATCATGGAGACGAGAGACTGCAGCAGCACACAGGAAAGACTGAAGGCTGGGGCCAAGCCGTCTGCAGGCTGCACAGTTTTAGTTTTGTGATAGTAGTCTGAGGTGTTCCTGGTATTTTGGTCCTGAGGTCCCCGATGGCTTTTTAAAGGACAGTTCATATTCATTTATTTATTCCTGTTCCTCTGCCAGCGTGGAGAGGATAACTCTACCCGCTCCAAGTGCAGGACACAAGACTACAGGGGTCCCAGGAATCTCAGTATCACCAGCCTGGGTCTCTCAGTATATAGCAGTCCCTTTACTATGTTACTCACCACAGCACAAAACAGTGGTTTCTATGCGATCATGAAGCACAGAAGTTCATTGGATAGGTCCAGAAATACCTCTTTGTAATGCTGGCTGATGTTTTCAATGTACACATTTGCTTAAACGACTAACCCACACCTGTGACTCACGTAACAACAGAACACAATCCCACATTTTCAAACACAATCAAAGCTTGGAGACACTACGGTCACGCGACGGTCTTCATCTCAATGGTATAGTCTTCACTAGTCATTCTTCAGTTCTACTGAATTGAAATAGCAGTTTTAAATAGTAATACTTGTTCAACAAATGGATTTCCATATTAGAGATAAGTGGATGAGAACTATTATAATATGACCCGTGGACCATAATGGTAAAGGCTGGTTCGAGGATTATCGGATTGGTCCAGAGAAGGCATCTACCCAACTTGGTGGTACATACAATATTACTTTTCTCATAAAGCAGTTGTACTGAGGCAATGACGCACTAAGCAGTATGTTTCTTCTAAATCCTTCAACCACTCAAAGGAATTATGCATCATATGTATTCCAGGGTTGATAAATTGTCCATAGGAGTGCATGTGTGTGTGAATGTTGTGTGAGTGTGCCCTGCGATGGGCTGGCCCCCTGTCCAGGGTTGTTCCCTGCCTCCTGCCCGTTGCTTCCGGGATAGGCTTCGGACCCCACGCAACCCAATAGGATTAAGTGAGTTGGAAAATGGATGGATGGATGGATGGATGTATTCCAGGCAGAAATATTAGGTAACAATAAGATTTTCTTCACAGAAGCCCTTCGTCATCTTCCGCTGTGAAGGTAAAGCAAGGGGTTGTCAGGATGTTCTGAGGTGGAGGAGGAGCTTACCTTGGCTAGCCTTGCCCTCTTAATGAGGTCATTGAGCTTCCGGAGAGCTGCGTTCCTGGGTAGAGATTGGATGTCCTTGAAGAGATCTTGCTCCTCAGCCTCAAACAGCTTTCTGTTGTCTGGGATCAGAAGTGGATGCGACCAGAAGGATCCTATGTAGACACGGATGACCTCGGGCGTATTGACAATCTTGCCCAGCGACCACATGAGGGCACCATAGACCCTCATCAGCTGCTGCGTTTCGATCTGGTCGGCCTTGTTCAGCACCACGCGGATCTTGTCCTCGTGGTTCTTCAGGGCACGGATCACCTCAGAGAACTCGTCCGATATGTCCAGCTTGTGGGCGTCGAACAGCAGAATGATTCGGTCCACGCGCTCAGCGAACCACTCCAGGACCGCCGCGAAGTCATAGCCTGGGATAATAAAGGAGCATGGGAGAAAGGACAGAAAGGGCAGGAAGGTCAAGGGTCAGCAAATGCACATTCCTCTTGATAACGAAGGACCCTTGAGGACAGGAGCCGTGTTTACATAGAGGCATCCAACTGAGAAATCGAGGGAAATGCAATGAACCCGCAGGGATGTTGCGCAAGAGGCCTTTGCCCTGAATGCAGATGTGTATGCAAACAACATGTTTGTGCTTCATATCTGCGGTGCTGCTGGCAGACCCCACGGGCCTGACGACACCGTCCACAATCTGTCCGGGCAGCTGTTCATTCACGAACAGCTTTTGGGCTTTAACAGTTCACAAGCTCTGTTCTGGTCCACCCACATAGTTCTGCACCTCAGCAGAACAGAGTACTCACAGGACCATTACATCGACGGATTTAAAAACCACAACGTGCTGTGGACTCTCTACAGGCCTGACACATGTCTGGAGGAAAACAACACAGGAGACGTCAACTGCAGCCCCCCATAGACTGGTGTCCTCGGCGCACTGGAGATAGCACTGAGCTGTCCTCCTCACTGCACATTGCTGCCTGGAGTAGAATGTGCACAGAGCCCCTCTCAGGTCAGTGCGATTTGACTAAATGGCCCCATAATCTAAATCGATCGATTTATCACTGCTAGATTGTCAGGTAATCTAATCAGGGAAAAAATGGATTTCACAATCGGAACAAAACTCATCTGTCCACTTCAAAACACTCTTGGGCTACAGTGCTATAAAACATAATATAAGTTTATAGTCATAATTCCCATTGATATAAAAAAATATTTCTTTTGTTTTTGAAAAGAATGTTCTGATACGGCGTGTATTTGTGTAGCTCATTCCACTGTCAAATGTGGTGTATAAATTAAGCTATTCCTGGATGCGGCACATTGAATGAAGGCCGACCTTGATACAGCTGGCCTTTAGATTTCCTTTCAGCTCCCTTGCTGACTACATCCAGTTTCGATCCTTGGCCTTATACCAGCTGGGAAATGCAGTCAAACAACCTTGCAGTAAAACTCATCTCCCAACTAAAGCACCCTCGTGTCGCCTCTGACGGCCTCGTACTGATGCCGTCAAAATATACGCGAGGATTCGGAAGGAAAACAATGTTGATGCTGCAAGGCGACGTGCAACGAGATACATTCGCAATGCTGATCTTAACCGACTGCAAACCAGCTTCTATTTGTGGCTTTGTGTTAATCAGTTCCCTTTATATTAAAAAATTGCACAATAAAGATGCTCAAACCCTGGGAATTTGCTTTTTGTCCGTTAGTCTTTCATGCTTGCATGGCCTTGGTTTCAGTTCTCTGATAGAGGAGTACAGTTCACGCAGACACACATCGGCGACACGTAGCTGCCTGTGGCGTTACCCGACTTGCCGGCTTCGTTGAGCGAGCAGAACCGCTTCAGTCGTTCTTACCTGTGCGCCATACACCATAGCACCCGCCTGTCTGCTCTTTGTGAGCATTCCAGGAAGGAGACCGGAGATCAATTAGTGTGTTAATGGGTGAGATCAGCAGCATGTAGTATGGCGTGAGCGGCCATTTTTCCTCAGGAAGATACCATCTCCGCAGAGGGGCCGTCCCAACGCCATGGCTTTTGATCCGGCGGTTTCACACAAGGCGTTATTGCGGCCTGCACTACTCCAGGTGGATAGGGGAAAAAACAAGTTACTCTGTGAGCTGAAAGGGACCTACTTCAGATCAGTTTCACTGCTTCAGAAAAGTGCAGCACTGGAACTGGAAGTTGTGAGGGAAGCTTCACACTCAAACTGTTACTTCATAACAACATCGTTCTTCTTCAACCTCCTTATGCCTCAGTGCCATCCCGATGTTGTTCACACTTGTGTTGTATCCATGGCTAATTGGGACAAAAATCTTCCTTATGATGGAGAGACAAAGTCTAACTGGATGAGGAAACAGATGTTTGGATGAAAAAGGTGCTACTGGAGGCAGGACAATAACAGGCATGTAACTGTGAGTGGGGCGTGGCATTAGTGCAGAGATGTGAGAACAGGGAGGGGTTAATTTCTTGGGGGAAGGTTTTTTTTTCAGGGCTAAGCCTAAAGCAAGGCAGCATCACCCACTGCTATGCTGGGAATGTATCCCGATTGCAGGGGCTTGGGCTGTACCCTTCCACAAAAATACCTCCATACGGGCACCTATGCAGACAGCTATAGCCCTCTTCTTGTGCAACTGTACACAGGGGAGAAAGAAAAAGAGAAAAAAAAAAAAAACACAAAAAAGCAATGAAGGAAGGAACACATTAAAAGTGCACGTTACAGGGAAACTTGGACCTGTTGACTCTCCAGAGGTGGAAATTTCAGGTCCAGAAAGTACAAATCCAGACCAAGATTTTGTTTCAACCAGCCAGTTGAGTACTCTGTGAATGTTACTTTGTACTCAGTTGGTTACTCATCTTGGCCTGGACTCGGACTTTCCACCTCTGCACCTCTCCGTATACAGACCTCCGCAGCACACCTAGGAAGTTTAAACCCAAGAATGAAAAAGGTGCAATCAACAAGACGTCCCGCCATTTTATACGACTATAGCAAATTTTTGGATGGACCTATTCAAGCCTGAATTACAGAGCATTAAAGCGACCACAATTCCGGCTCATTATCAAACCGGCTGCAATTTCAATGTGACCAGCGATTAAGGGAAAGAACATTTAAAAAAAAAGAGCAATTCAGTGAATTCCCAGCAATAAGCGTGACACACTCATGTGCACTACTGCCCACAGGCAAAGGGTACAATTTCAGGATACGCCCAACACCCGAGTGTAAGCTTAGGAGCCACGGCTATCCTGATGACAACGCACTGCTTGATCGACCTGCAAAAGGACAAAATGTGCTTGCGGTGCCAGACTGTAGGTGCTGCAAGCAGCCTCATGTTTAAGGGCCTGGACTTCAAGCATCTGAAGACATTGCTGACAAACAACGTAGAGCCATACAAGAACTCCAGAAGAGAAAAAGTGAACAGGTGCGAATGCTTAAACCGTGACAAACCGAGTCACTGGGTGAAAAGTGTCTGTTAAGCAACTTTGTGCCTGAATAAGGTCTGACTCAGGATTCAGTGTCTACGCCTCGCATTCTAAGCCGCGAACGGTCGCATGGATCTGCAGCCAGCTGGCCGGGAAACGTGAGATTTTATGTTGCAGCGTGGCAGAGGGCCACCTGTTTACGTTTGAAATCCAAGGCCTCATTTGTTCTTTGTACCCGAAAGGGCCGAGCAGGATGCGCGACACGCTTTAAAGGCCGTCTCTGCGGTGTGAAGGGCGAGAGCTTGTGAAAGGAAGCTAGTAACGCCGTAATGGAGGCGGTGGCCCGTCCAAGCGGGCCCCATTTATGGGAACTCTCTGCGTGCAGCCTCCAGGGGAAGCGGCATGATCTGTTTATTTGTGAAAGTTCTCTCCCTGCCTGCCCACCGTGTCACGTTACTGACTTACTCAGCAGAAATGGAGCTCGTGTGCTTCCACGTCTTACACGCATCCTGCTTATACAGCCGCATATTACTGCGGGTATGTGTGACCCACTGAACCCCACTCCAGCATTACAGAGCAGCGTTTCCCAATCCGGTCCTCAGGGACCCACAGCCGGTCCGCGTTTCTGCTCCCTCCGAGCTCCCTGCCAGGCGTTCCACATTTCTGCAAAAACGCAGACCTTCTGCAAGTCCCTGAGAACCGGATCGGTAAACACATCCTTAGACAACTATACTGGAAGTCAAAGTCATAATTATTAAAAAATTTCATGTGGAAAACCACTAAACAAACCACTCGGTAGTGTGGAGTTTCACATGAAAATGGATGTACTGTATTTATACCACCGAACTGACGCGTTACTAAAATGTTCCACTTCAAATACCTTCCTAAAACTGGTTCCGGCAGTATGGGCAATACGGCAACAAGCAGGCCGTAACAGGTCAAGATAAGATCTTTCTAAACCCCCCCCCCTCCCCCAAAGGGACATTTTTGTTGTTCAGCATGATTTATTAATATAAATAAATTCCATGAAGACCTGCTGCTGAGCTGAAGGAGTTAAACTAGTTAAAACAGGCTTAACTTGGGAATCAGCAGGACTGGGCCGATGACATCAGCAGAGTCGCCCACCAAGATCTTCCCAGCGACCTTCCTCAGCTCTTTCACGCTGTGATTCTGCAGAGCCTCCATTGTCACGTATGACCACTCGCGCGACAGTAGATGGATGCTACTGAACAGGGGTGTATTAGATTGGAGCAAAGGACAGTATTGGGCACTGAGTGGCACTGTGGATTATAGCGAATGCTATAGAAATCTAAATAAGACTATGAAACAGTGGATGACGCAAAAACAGCCATTTGCTGCTACTTAATACTCGTTATTCTTAATTATGCTGGGGTGATAAAATTAAAAGGCCGTGCTTAAAGGGACATGTCAAAGCCGACACCCCCACCTTTCAAGTATTTTGTCGCTGATGTGCCTTCCTAGCCGGGGACAACGCGCAGCACACAGATGGCTAAACTACTTCGGGTCGGAGGACAGTCTGAATAGCAAATGCATTCTGCTCTTTTAACCCACATCCCCACAGCCCCTGACGTGCTCTTAGCTTTGCCGGACATTTCTGATAAGTAGGCACCGGGTCAAATCTAGGTTCTACATGCAGATACAAGAACAGAACTACAACCCAACCAAACCAATGTACCAAACAAAATCTACTTCTGTTAAAAATAAAATTCACTTTGCTTCCGAGGTGCACATCTGACTCGCCGAAGCCCCACCGTGTAGGATAGATATTTCTCAGGGCCCCATGAGCTTCCAGGCTGCTCTCTAATGAGGTGCCAGGGGTCCAGGATGGTGCTAAAGCCCCACCCTCACAGGGCATCGCTAATGAGACACAGGGGCTGGTCAGGGTGTTTCTGAGGCTGCCAGAAGTTCCAGTAGGTGCGGCTACTCTAAGAAGCAAGATCAATGTTCTGCCACACCCTGGTATTGGTCTGCAGAAATGCAGCATGCCCAGACCAACTGGGCTGCATCTGGGTCTGTGGCCTCACGGAACCGGAAAACCTCACTGGAGGCAGATTGGCCGCGTGTGACAGAAGCATATTTCTTTTGATGTTCTTAGTATCTGCATTGTGGGGAAACATCATGCGTATGTCATGTACATAAAATGAGATAATCACACAGGTGTGTGTGTGTCAATCACGTTAAATGCAACCAACAATGTATGAAAAACTAAGCTGTAACACTTTTTAGGTCTACTGTGGCACTAAGGGGGACTTTACTATACAAATGAAGGTACAACATTATGAAATATGAATGCCTGAAGCACAAGCCCGGCCCCGTGCCGTCATGGCGTTTGAAGGGTTCTGACGTGATGAATCGCACAGTTGTAAAGATGACAAATGGCTGATGTGAACAGGTTTCGAAGACCACATACAAACTCAGGGGCCAACACATGCACTCACAGCGGAGACAGACTGCACTCCATGGAAACTCGGTGCCTAGGTGTCAAATTTGCTTTCGAAAGTCCACTTGACATCAAACGAGCCACCAGGAAGCGAAACGGAGCTAATTAGCTTTTGAACTGGCAAAGGCTGGTCCAAGTAATTTAGCAGATTAGCAGGACAAGGAGTTACCCTTACACCACTCATCTGCTTATCAAATAAAATCGGGCTACTAGGAAAGTCCTCGAAAAGGAAACCCTTTGAACGGAGGGTCCGGCCGGCGCCGCTGCGACTCGTGTTACTGAGTCTCACAGCTGCGAGAATCTGCCCTAATCCCCCCACCCCACCCCATCCCCTCCAGCTCCCAGCGGGGGTGGTTTCAGAGGGTCGGGAAACAGACACACAGTCAAAGGAAACTGCTGATGTCCCAGGATGGGGGGCAATTACCGAGGGTGGCCCCAGCATTTGATAGACCGGAAGCAGGAATTGAGTAAGCATGCGTGAAACAGAGCAATATGTGAAGGAGGGTCTGCTGACCATTGTTGCTGGTTTCCTCCTTCCCCCAGCCTAAAAAGCCAGGTAGAAGGTCCTGCCTGACAGATGGCTTCGAAACCGCCAGCCCCACCCAACCACATGTAATTTAATGCAACAGGTAAAATGAATAAGACGTGAAGAATGAATCACGGTGGTGAGGTTTGGCTGGGTGACACACGCACACACCCACCCCCCACACGGGTGAGAGACAGAGGTCCTCCTGGTGTGCGTGTGCGCCATCTGTGCCAAGAAGTTTTCCCCTCTAACTTATTTTCCTTTGGTTTCAGATGACGGGGGGGGGGGGGGGGGGGGGGGGGGGGGGGGGGGGGGGGGGGGGGGGGGGGGGGGGGGGGGGGGGGGGGGG
>JAABNX020000045.1:6485905-6527758 GCA_015163995.2 Mormyrus lacerda | reverse complement strand
CCCCCCCCCCCCGGAGAGCCGGGGCTCACCTCTGCTGATCCTCTGCTTCTCGCCGGACAGGATGCCTGGGGTGTCGATGACGCTGATGCTCTCCAGCACGGGGTTAGGCAGCTGGGCGCAGACAAACCTGCGGGGAGTTACACACAAGCACAGCTCATCCACGGCTCATCCACAGGCGTGCAAACCAGGTACGGTCAGTCTAATCCATATAAGAACCCAGAGCTGCAACACTGCTTGTGCTTATGCACACACTGGAGCGATTGAGGGCTGAAGCATGCAGCCCAGCCTGCAGAGGGGGCTGCTCTCTCTCGCTCTCTCTGATAAAATAGCAGCCTGTGGTCCCCACCTGAAAGCCTGCAAGTATAATGAAGCTGCTGAAAGGTCGTGTGATCGCTGGGGAGCACTAATAGCTGCTGAAGCATGCCGCACATCATCCAAAGGACGGAAAAAACACTTACTATTCCTGAGCCTATAAAGAGAAGATGCTCTATTAATACAACCTGCAATAAAGGCTCAATAGCCCAGCGTCTAAATGGCCAAAACACCCACAGCAAACTTGCAAACTGAAAGCGAGCTCGCAAACCACAGCATAGGAAATAATACCAACATTGCTGAGAGCAATCTAACTGCAATACGTCTCACTGCACACAGCGATATACTGTTTACTTGGCACATTAAAGCGTAAGCCTTCCACATTAGGCTTGTGGAGCTTCAGTTAGAGGGCCAAACCACAGCCTTGACTCTCATGGATGGCCTCTATTATACCCCGTTTATGACCTATATGATATCCTTGTCAGAACAATAATTACAGTACAAGTCCCGGACTGCACGCAAACATTTCCTGCACCGGGTGATTTCCATTTGTCATGCCGCACGCGTGCGCGGTGCTAAAATGCACATGTTCTGCGGCATGACCTTTTGCAATGACACTGCTGTGGCAGGCCCACGCAGAGCCACTCAGCGTAAACAGTCGTGCTCCCCGGGGGGGGGGGAATCTGGACTGACAGCGGCAGGAGGGCATACACAGAGGAATTCTGGGAATGTGAGCGCAGGTTCAACAATACTCACCGCGACGCGAGGGCACCCTAACACTAGCTGCGGGTTGTGGGGATGAAGCTGAGTGTGACGCATTGCACAAGGGGGGAGGGGCAACTGTGAACACGCCGGCCTGCACCAGGCATCAGGCCTGTACTGACTGTTAATGTGGCAGACGCTGGAGCACCTTTATCCTGGGTCCCCACTCCCAGCAAATATATCATATAACTAAAATATACCTAAATATATCATATACCTAAAATATACCTAAATAAATCATATACCTAAAATATACCTAAATATATCATATACCTAAAATTACACATATCAGTTAATAGAAATTGTTATACCAGGGCGTTGGACATCAGATCTGACAACTGCCACACTATTGGTATAGCAGTCCATGTCCTTAGTAACAGTCCTCCTATAATAATAATAATATAATAACAACAACAGAGTACCCAGCTCTCCAAAAATGTGGTTATATCTCTAACTACACAAACTACAGCTATTTCCAGCATACCAGTAATAGCACTGACATCCAAGCACATACCGTACCGTGTGAATTATTAATCACTTTAAACATCGACACCAGAAACCACGAGTGAGGCATTTTTTGAATGTCCTGCACTCCTGTCGGCCCGGTAATCCTCTAAGGGTGCCTTTTTCTATGGGCGTTCTTCTGTTTTCCAGTTCCGCCGTTGTACGGGAACCAGAATTCAAAGTACAAGAGCTGAACTCTTACTGAATCACGCCAGAAATACATTTTTCTCCATGAACTTCTACATTTCGCAAAGACAGGAAGCTTTATTTCCCTTCCCCAGGTCCCCGTTGCCCGGGGGACTGCAGAAGGCACAAGGTTGCACCTGTTCAGGAAGGCGTTCCCGAAGGCATTGAGCTTGCGGAAAGGCTTCTTGGGGTCCACGACCAGGGCGTTCCCGGGGACCAGCCCTTCCACGTCGCCATGCATCACGGCGATGAAGGAGTCCGTCGTGGGCTCCGGCCCAATCCGCATGCCGGGAAAGTCCTGCTCCAGAAGGTACCTGAGACAGGAACAGGTTACCTGCCGTTACTAGAAAATATACCCCAATTAGCATTCATTAGCCATCTCTGGAAGGAAAGAGAGACACCAAAACAACACATGCTACTTATGCATTTATGTAGATTCAAATAAGGTGCAATTCAATGAACAGACGTTTTACTATAATACAGCCAAGATGAAGTATAAGCAATGCATTACTAAAACGCATCAGACAAGCTGACCGGAAACAAGCAAACACGTCCATTTACACCCATTCTACGCTGTGACATTATACGTGACGCGGCCTTCAGTTTAATTGCATACTATGTTCAGCAGTCTCTTTGAGCTGCAGGGCCGGAAATTCAAAGCAGACCAGGGAGATCCCGTCTGGAGCTTGCAGGGAGCCCAGGCCACGCCGATAGCCCCTCCCCAGAGAAAAGCAAATCAGCACCTTACTGCCAGCCCGGGCGACACCGAGATTCTACGCTCCTCATTAATAATAGACTCTGGGAAGAGCAGCAGGTAACTAAAGAGAATGCACTCGTTCACCTTGACGTTGCAATGACTTCACAAGGCCTGCATGACATTTTGTTATTCCTGTGTATGTATAAAGCCGCTTATCCTGGCACGGACTGCGGCCACTTAATTATACGACACTTAAAAACTTTAATCACCAGCTTAGCAGATTTTCTTACCCCTAAGCAACTTAAGGGTTTTAACACTTCACTGATACAGCTGGATGGTTTTCTGAAACAATTTAGGATTTTGGGAACTGTCAAAATTGTCCTCAGCCCTGTTTCCTGATCAATATGAAACCACATTCCCCACAAGAGACTCTGCATACCTGCACAGGTATGTGAACATGACATAAAGGCGTGACATTTTCTCACAGCCCGCGTGGGCATTAAGGATCCTGCAAATCACAAGGCAGCTCAGGAACAGTCGGAGTGCTTCACTGCATGATGTACCTAAGATGATGCACCACTGTAAAGTTTAGGGATTCATTTAAAAGGGACTGAGTGGGGAAACACCAGACATGACTGTATGTCTACAGCAGTCTACGCTGCCTTGTAAAGATCCAGGCCAACTACATAACTGAAGACCAGGAACCAAATCGGCAGGTGACTAGAATTCCATCGCCCCCTGCTTTTGGACGTCTGCTCCTGTTCTCGTTGCTCCGGAAGCCGTCAGACGGTTTACAACGAGGGCAGAAAGAAGTCATGTGCTATTTTTCTTCCATTCTGCAACAAACAACGAGCAAAGGCTCTATGACGACATCAAAGAATCGAAACCTTGTGGATGATTCACTACACAAACCGCGCCCACCAACAACCTCGAGGATGCAGAGATCAAATGGCCACCAGGCCTAAAACAGTCTGATATCTCCCTGTAAACACCGTCTGGTGATTACCACAAAGACTATGGCTGCTATGTGACAAATACCCTGCCCAGTCACTGTAGACATTAGTCTACAAAAAGGATAAACCAAAGAGAAAATGTGAAATGTCAGCCACGATCTAAGTAATTCCCAGGTCAGAAATAATCCCAGCTGTGTGAGGAATTTTAGTGAGAGCTGTGTGTGACTTTAGGGAACACTGAACAAAGTTTACAAGCACTAAAACGAATCCCGTCCCTTAGATGTGAAAAGCTACATCTGTTTCTTTACTGTTTGTGAAGTCAATCAAAAACAGAGATGTTAATTCAAACGAAACGAATGCCAGGTCTGAATCTGCATAGACATGAGCAAGCGATAAACAGACTTAACTTCTTCACTGAAATACTCGATAAAATAGAAATGCACCCAACCTTTTAGCTGTCAAAGGGAGTCAAGGAGCAGAGTTGGGCTTGATTCATCTATGGTGTCATGCGATGCTAAATAAGGACAATTTCTGTTTGCCTTCTGCCCTGCCCTTCTAAAATGTTCCATCACAGACCCCCTCCATTTGATGATGAACGTACCGGATGAAGCTGGTCTTCCCAGTGGAGTACTGCCCCACCAGCAGTACCATGGGCTTGTTGTCGAAGTCTGCATCTTCTAGGGCGGGCGAGTGGAACTCGTGGAATTTGTAGTGCTCCTCCAAAGGTAAGAGTTTGGTTTTGTACAGCTTCTTGAGTCCATCGCTGACTGTCTGAAACACCTCAGGATCCTTCTTCCTCCTGTCATCATTACCCAACCAGCTGAACATGATGCAAATTCTACAATACACAACGCAATTCTCTAGAAAGAATCCTAATTTGCCGTTTTCCCCCAAGAAAACAAAAAAAAATGAACTTCGTATAAAGAAACTGTCAACTGTACTATATTTTCCTTAATTCCTTTAGTGGATGGAAATTTCTAAGTATTTTTTTCATTTCAATCATAACACAGCTTGCATAAAATATTCTCTTCGTTGAAGGCGTTTTTTCCCAGGTCTTTAAGGCCAAGCAAGAAATAGAAATACATGCAAACGCCTTCTGCGCCGACGTCAAAGCTTGCTTGATATTTACATGCACATTGAAAACAACAAGTCGGCTAATGCAGGACGTTCATTCAAAATTCAGCTAGAGGAATAATCCAACAGCTGCACGGAGCTAAGGAGCAAGCGATGAAAACGTCTTCTTACATTAGAATATTGCTGCTGGTCTTCAGTGAACCTACAAAATACTGATTAAAACAACAAATCTGCCCTAAAATAAAAGGTTTTACTACTACTGTTTGAACCGCTGCGTGGTACGCCGTCTGAACGCAGGTTTCCCCGACTCTCCCAGTGCCGCAGATTTAAATGTCCGTGCTTCGTGAAACCCGACACGACCGGAAATGCCCAACTACTGGCAAAGCCCCACCCAGCGGATGGATGTGCTGAAGCTTGTTAACGGCAACGCCATTTTGACTGATAGCCAGGATCCGGTGTAGCGCCCCTTGCGGAAATGCAAATATGCAACTGACGCATGCTTGGCATTGAAAATTGCTACGTAATCAGACGCGAGCAGGCCATATGCGTCTTATGTGTATTTGCGACTAGTAGGATATATGTATATATCAGCGAAATAACTAGACATAAACAAGGATGCTCAAGGAGGAATTATCACTTAAAATAATTATATTAATGGTTTTAGGCTGAATATCTACCTCTAACCCCCTAACCATTGAATTAGTTGTGTTCATTTTGTTGTGCTTATAAATATAATGTACTGGCCTGTTATGGTATGACCAGTCCTGATCGATTAATTTCCATTTGTAGAAGGAAGTATACGTGTAGTCATCTCTGTATAATCAGTATCGCTAACTGCAAAGCTCTGTTATTGTACTTGATATGGAAATATAACACTGTTCAGGGGCACCATTTGAGATTGTGGTCCCCATGGAAGCATATTCTACACTATATGAAAAAATGGTACAAACAGCATTCATGTGCCCCCTGCCGCCCCAGTGTCAGGTATTATATCACAAAAGTGCCGGATATGATCAGTTGAACTGTTGCAGCCATGGATATGTATCATGTAATTTTGGAAATAAAAGCTCCACTAACCGAATTGACTATTAAACGAACATGTACTAATTGAATACTGATTTGTTTGTAATAAACCTGGCCGTACTTTAAAAGATTTGCAAACAGTTTTATTGCAACCATAATCTTGTATACGTGCTGTAATTTTATTGGTGGTAGGATTTTATTTTATTGTTGCTGAGGGATACATTGGAACACAAGTAAAATGTCGATCGATTGGATGTCTGGTGAAGGATATTTATCTTATATTAGTAAATCTGTCGTTGATTTTGCTTTACATGTCGCAATTTCATACGATGTAGCAACCACTTAAAAAAAAAATCAGTGTTCTGAAATTAATCAATAGTATTGTGACAGGGAAGATATTTCTTCTTCTTTGACGCATCTTCCTAAACTCGTTTACTTTTTCGGGTACTGGTATTATGAATTTATACTAATATTTTTTAACTTCATAAAAATATGTGTTCAGTATTCACGGTCAATGCAATACATTTTATAAACAGAAAGATATTTACTCGATCGTAAACATCAGCACTGTCGACACAGTGCACTAACGTGTTTGTTACCGCCAGAGGTCGCTAGTGTCCAGGGTGTAGTCGTCCCTCAGCTCACTTGCAAGGACTTTAAAGGGCTACAGCCGGGGTCTCAAACTCCAGTCCTGGAGGGCCGAAGCCCTACACAGTTTTTGGTTTCCCCGCATTTAACACACCTGATTCAACTCCTTGTGCTAATTACCACACAGCTCTTGAGCTGAATCATTTATGGTGGAAGTGGGAAAGAACTAAAGCTACACAGGGCTCTGGCCCTTCAGGACTGGAGTTTGAGACTCCTGGGCTACAATGAACCTACACACTCACAAAACCCATACTCTGTTACCCCTTAGCTAAATAATTAAATAAACTATATTATTGTTTTATTGAAAAGACAGGTATCCATGAGATGTAAATTTTTCACCTGTTTTTAACAATTTTTCATACCTCAGGCATACCTCCAACGTTTAAAAATTTCTATTTGAAACACCCCTTAATGTGAACAAATCTGTAATTGAGGTGCAGTTAATGTAATTTCACTGGAATTCATTCATTTGAGTTTATTAGGGTTGGCACGGGGATTAACACTAGTGTCACATCTGTAAGGTTGAGTTCTACCTCTGGCTCTGTGTGTGAAGTTTACAAATCCTCCCCATGTCTCCCCTGGGTGCTCCGGTTGTCCCCCAAAGTCCAAGACAAACACACAGGTGAATTGGTGTCATTATGTTGACCAGAGTGTGTGTATCCTGTGAGTTACTGGAATCCCATCCAGGGTACTTCCTGCCTTCTCCTTCCAGGACCTGGCTTCATACCAACTGTGATCCCACACTGAATAAGCGGTGACTAAAGATGTGAATTCATTTGTTTTATTCAACTGATCAAATGTGAATTCTAAGTGACCATATTTCTATCATGAGTTACAAACATGTTTTTATGATAATTACAAAATAGTATCTTAGTTTCTGCGAAGAACTTGTTGGCTGATCGAAACAAGTCCAACATACTGGACAGATTTTCTTTCATTAAAATTCTGAACAATAAATGGCACCTCTCTCTACGAACGATGGGCACTTTGCTGCACATAATTGAAATGTTATATATTTAATTCAATTTTTAGTAACTAAGCATCTTCTTTTCCATTCCTTCCATGAAGGAATTAATATTCTATAAGACGTAGTCTCCAATCACTGACTTTTTGATGCAGCCTATTCTCATTCAAGGGTTATTAAAAGGGTAAAAACTGAATTATTTAACATTTTATTTCATTTTGAAGCTGAATTAATATTGCTGTAACACCCAGCCGAAGTCTATTTCCTTTTCTTTTTTGCTTTGTAAAAAAAAAAAAGAATTTGATGCCAGCCTTTCAGAGATAAGTCTGATTTTTAAATGAAGCCAGAACAATAATAACAAGAACTGAGTGCCGCATAATGATGGCACTGCACTCTGTGATGTGATGTGATGTGATGTGATGGGAGCTAAATAAATTACAGTAGAACCTCCACGTAATGGGAATGACAGCCTCTAGGCTTTAAGGTAAAACAGGTGTAGTAACAAAAGATTGGCCAACTCTGCAAATCAAACTCTCTGCTGTTAAGGGTCCTCTATACTACAAGGCTGGGCTGTATGGAAAGGGTTTTTTCTTGGCAGGTCTGCAGCATCTGTGGTTCTAGACCTTATTTAAGGGGGCGTTGGCTCCCCTGAAAAATATTTTTCTAAAACCATTTAGCGATTTCACCCAGATTTTCGTATATATTTCATACGCACTTTATTGTGGGTCTGCACCCCCTCCTCTGAGCAAATTTTATTGACAGGGGGGTGGTGATGTGCCATATCTCTTGAGACGGCAGAGACCACCTTCGGGTCAAATGCTAGAATCGCCCCTGGTCCGCAGAGGAACATGTCAGATGATAATGGAGTTGAAAAGGATGCTTTTCAGCATTTCTCATGACTCCAATCATGTCATGATTCTGTTTTTCCTGGAGAAACATTCGGTGTCTGTGAAAATGTCTTATGCAATGCAGGGATCCCAGGATGCAAAGGGCAGGGCACACACCCACCCTCACTTACAGCAAAATGGAAATATCGGTTCACAAAAACCATGAGAGAATACCCACACAAACAGTTGGAGAACATTCAAACATCACCATAGTTCCAGGGTGGGAACTGAACCCAAACACTGGAGGTGAGAGGCCACAGTGTTACTCGTTGTTTTAATATTTGTTCCTTATAAATAAATGTTTAACCAATTTAAATGTTTTTCTATATCATCAATTTTTTTAATGGTTTTGTTTTACTTTTAAAACAGACTCCGTCAATTTCCTTAATTTCCCAAAAGAAAATCAACTGTCAGGAAACGCAACCAATGTTAGTCCATGCAACACATATTAATATCCCAAAATGTCTCTTCGCCACCTGTTCATGCTACTCACCTTTTCTTTCTATATGTCCATCTGCCTCTGCATAAACACCAACAAGGCCCAGCACAGTAATATTTCTTTAGAATGCTAAAGCAAGCACAACTGAACTGTTCCCCAAGGCACTGGAGTCTCGCAAGAGAAACCCATTCAATTAACGCTGACTCTGTACAAGAATCAAACAGAGCGCAAAACAACTACAACACTATACACAGCAACAGCAAACTAATTCATATTGCTTATGCAAATTGCATGTTTTAGACTTAATGTGGGAACGTGAAGGCTAGCTGAAGTCAATTAAATGTTCTTTTTATATATATATAACGGCGTTGCAATTCAAGCAGCATCATAATCTAGATTCATATTTATTATAGCAACTTCAGTCCAGACAGACAAAAGGAGAATAACAGAAGAGAATATCATAATGAGTAAACAAACAATAGAAAAGAATAAAGCATCAGTAAAGGGAAAATCAAAAAATATATAACATATAAAAACAGCGTCGCCCATTAAAGCTCTCATCACATTTAAGTTTTAAGGTACGTATAAGACATTTTGCGTAGTACGCGAATGATGGTTGCGTGATCCGAACGGTAGGTGGCGCTAAAGTCATCCATATAACCAGGGTATATTAAAGTGTTACTTTAAGCAAACGAGACCGCATCTAGCTGGGTACCTCGCTCCTCAAGCGGTCGGGGCTGCGCATCGGCAGGTCCTGGAAAGCTCATACAAAGAGCAGCTGGCAGGACGCGGCTTTGGGAAAGGCTGGGCGCGCCTGCGGGACTTATGAAGAAGCGAGTGAGGTTAAAACTCGCCTTTTCGCCGGCCGACTTTTTCTAGAAATGCTGCGTCCATAGCGGCAGCTGGCGCGACGCTGATTGACACATTTTAAAAGATGAAGAGGGTTTCTCGAAAGCTGACTTTGGCGCTGGCTACGTTGTTCTGGGTTGCTGCACTTCTGTATTTGATACTGTTAAGTAGGAGGAAAGTATCTGATCTGGAGACAGAAGACGAGCAGGATAGAAAGGTGAGCGATTTAACACCGATAGACTTTGGCAATTCGTACAGCAAATTTTGAAAAACTGCAGATTCTTTATAGGTAAGATTTGATATTACAGATGAGATTCAATTTTGATATAAACATTGATTGCGTCGTTCAACGCAAGTTTATAATGCAGGATATATAAGACATAATACATTCTCCTTTTCTAACATTGTAGACAGCATGGCGATATTGACAGTTGTCTGCTGAGTGGTATTGATTTTCAACTATTTAAAAAAGTTTTTTCCTTTGAGAAATGTACTTTTTCAACGCGTTTGAGTTTGACACTGCAGTAATTCATTGGTTGCCTACGCATGATTGTATCGATGGGTGGACAAAATGCGGATTAGCCTATTAATTAACTCAGCATCTATACATCCGTAACCATGTTACTTTTATAACTTTTTGCAGTGTCAACAATGAAGTGCTTGTGTGGTTTGCAGATATGTTGTGCAAATACCAAATGTTATTAATTAAGTTGTACAATCTGTTGTGTTATTATTGACTTGCAAACTGTAGCATACTTGTTGATAAGGTAAGAGATGTGTAACAAAGCAATGTGATTTGACTTACTGAAACTCCTTTTCTCGAGCTTTTCACACTTTAATTATGTTCTGACTATAATTTTCCTGAGAAGAATTGAAACGCAGATATTTAAGGTTTGACTACCGTTTTCCGATATGAGCGATTATTCTGATGCGACGTTTTTCCATAATGCGTTTGCCGATATGAACAAAATCAACGCTTAGAAGTAGCTCCCCAAAGGTACCGTTCAAAGTATTAATAGCAACGGCTTTCTGTACACGCAATAGGTTTCAGGGAAAACACTGTGCCATTAAAGGGCGTGAAATTAAACGCAGCGTACAGTAGATTTACTGGCGGTTTTTCGTCATAAAAATGTCTAGGCGCATAGCCATGAGAAGCGATGAGCAACTACTTAGGACCACAAATGATGGCAAGTTTTCGCTCCACCCATTTAAATCCCTGCGTGATGTTGGAAATGCACGTCGTTAAACACGATCATACGCTGATGTGTAATAAAGCACTAACATAAAGTGACGGGAAAAGCTTCTGCAGATACAGGCGGCCAGAAAAGAAACGAGGGGATTTTTTTAACAGTTTTGCTTCCACATCAGGATACAGAACTAGTGGTCTTTTTCATATATGTAGACATGCTTTTACGAAGGAGTGTTTTTAGAAGAAAGTTCATTTTGATTCCATTGGTTGTCATGTACAAATACATTAGGCTACACAGCAAAGTAACGAAGTGGTCCACCTTTTTTAGGCCCTAAAAAGTATTTAATATTATGCTGATCAGAATATAACCTTTAAATGTATTTATGTCCCTCACCCCAAAAAAAAAACATAGTTTCCATGTTGTTTTGCATATATTTATGAATGGATCCTTGACTGCTTTAGCATAATGCATCTCGGTGGCATCTTTAGGTAATCCATCAATCGTACTCGATTACAATTAGATCAGTGCCTGCGTTGGGTTTGAATCCCTGCAGTCAATAGGCTACTTTTCACTAATCACTATATCTGGCACAATTAGCAGCCTGTATACATATCAGCTTGTCCACCACTAACGGTGCCTATATCTAGTATTCCGACTGAACGTACTCAGCACCGTATTCCTGTTAATCAACATCTCTCCCCCTGATCTATTGCGATGAACCATAGCCGTCAGACTTTGCGAATAAGACGTATGTTCCGCTTGGCGCGGCGTGCGCTGGTGACTCATGGCTGCGTTTTGTCGGCTCCTTATCAGGTGTGTTTATTTTTCGTTCAATCTGCACTGTTAATTTAATGCACACTCTTCATATGTAAACAAACAACACTATTTTATCACCAGGAATGAAATTGTTGAATTAAATGGTTTTATTCTGGAGATGAAAAGGAGAGAGGGCAAATATATGCCATTTTAATCTTAAATAAAGTTTTCAAGCATTTAAAGATATATTTCAAACAAGAACATTGCATTGTTATTCTACAGAAAAAAACTTGTGGATGGCAACAAATTAAATTTTCATTTTTGTACACTATTCTTTTTTTTTTTGCATTCATTATTTTTATCAGTGAATTTCACAGTAATTGGAATTAAATGGCTTTGTCTCAGTGTGTAAGTCCGTGTGTTCATGTTTTGCCTTTGTTCGTATTTTTTTCCCCCAGTTCTGGTGCCTTAGGCTGCAGCGTATTGTTTGAGAGCTCAACGACTTGATATATACTCAGTAAACCAAGTTACTCATTCATTAACCAGCTGCAGTGACTCCCTGTCTTGTATTTACGAGTGATGGTGAAAGATAACAGGTTTCACTTGTGGACAACCTGTAATTAGGTGGGTGTGATGTACCGAAAATACAGGAGAAAAGTCACATGGGGGAGGGCATCAGGAGACGCGCCATGTGGGGGTCGGAGTCACGTGGGCCTGCTTGATGATTTGCTTCAACCCAACATATAATGTGTCTCCCAGAGCAGTTTCCTTTGAGATCTTCAGTGAGAAGCAGGTATCTGGTAGAGGACAGTGGCTCTCTGCATGGCAATGAATGATTCAGATGGAACGGTTCTGTTTTGCCTGCTGTTCAGCTGTTTCTCTGGAACTTGGGGTTGCGATGGTATGCAGAGTTGTGACAGTGTTCATCGCTGTGGTAGCTTCCAGATTTGTGACAGTGTCGGAGGGTTGTGACACTGGTCACGATGGTCTCCTTTGATTGTATTGTATGGGGTCAAATAAAGTAATATATTGCTCACATCAGCCGGCGGTCCATCGTATGGGCTTACTGGTTGGGTTTCACTGCTCCATAGCAACATGTGCTGTCGGCCAGTAAAGTAAGACTATGGGTAGGATGGAGTGAGCCTGAAACAATGTCCTGCGTGGAAAGAAAAGGAAGTTGGTGACTGATAGAGGGAAGCCCCCCCACCCCCCATATTTCAGAGGCGTCACATGTTAAAGGGGGAGATCAACAGACCCTTACAGACAAAAACAATGACACATGTTTGTCACTCGATCCAGTTCTTTAAGTAACTTTTAAAGTGTATGAATATTGTCATTGATATCTGTTAGATGACCTCTGTGGGTGGGCATGTGTGTGCCCTGCGATGGACTGGCGTCTCTGCCAGGGTGTCTCCCCCACCCTAATGCCCCCTGCTTCCCAGGATGGCCTCCAGGCCCACAGTGACCCTGCAATTTGATGAGGGGATATGGAAATCGGCTGGCCTGATATTTAGTCACCGATGTTATAAGAGACACTGTACCATGGTGGAACAGCAGGGGTCAGAATAAAGTAATTAAACCTCATATTTCATGCTGACAGTACGTGGGGACGGTGTCTGTCCTTGTATGTTCTGCTTCTCTTATTCTGTCCAAATGTATGGTGTATGAATTAGGCAGGAGACGCCCCAGATTGACCGCTAATCCATCACCGACTAAGTGCCCTAGATTTAGAAAAAAAACGGTTCACCTAACCTCATGTCTTTGGACTGTGGTAGGAAACTGGAGTCGCCGGTGAACTTGCCTGCTGCACACACTCACAGAGCCAGGGCCACGATTCAAGGCCCCCGTGTGACCACAGTGCTGCCCACTGAGCTGGCCTAGTATATGCCTGTTTCATTTTTTCCAGTAATGAATCTATAGAGCACACCCTGTAAACCTAAGTAACAGGTTTATCATCAGTGTGCTTCAAGGTATAATTTCTCCGTCCATAATGCCACCCTTTGCTTCATGTACTAACTGTCCTTATGTGTAAATTTCCTAGTTGGTCAGTCCGTCCTTTTCAAGGCAGAGAAACCGAAGTGTTTTTCTTGGCTGTGTCTTTGATCACTGGTACCATTACGACAAAGATGAGATCGGTAATGGGCTCTAAGGAGAGTAACAACAGCAGGCTGTGCTCACAGAGTCCCCGAGATCCCGTGTCTAATGGCAATCTTAATAAAACGGTGAGGAGATCAAACAGTGACTTTCCTTCCTGTTATTATTACTATAAAAAATATTATTTTTAAATGTCCCCCTGACCTTTAAGGTCTCTATCAGAAAGTAGCCGGCGCTGTTTCTCCTGAGCAGGAGGTCGCGGGGTCATCACCCCGTCCATCTCGCTCGACACAGGATAAGGAGAAATGCGAAAGTCGCATGGACAGGAACGCGCATGGATGTGCACCTCCCACGCACGCCCACCCTCGCATGGCTCGCCCCTTATCCGGCTGTCCCTCTTATCTTGTCAGAATGAAAATTAAATCTACATCGTGTGTAGCCGTATTAAGAAAAAAAAAATCCGGCGTCTTAATCTTAAATCTTTCAGTAAATGTATGTCACTGATGAATGAGCGTGAGTAAAATGAGAGGCGCGACTGAAGAATTTCATTTCGGCAGAATAAACAAACCAGCAAACGATGCGAAGCAGAGATTTCACTCTCCTTTGATCTCCCAGTGTTCTGGAGACTTGCTAAAACGGGAGGTGTGTGAAAATGGAGGGAAGGTATCTACAGCCTCCCGCCACAGATGCACAAACCCTCCACACCTGCCCCAGATCGCCTTAATAACAACATTTTGCTCATACCTTTAGACCCAATTTCAGCGCAGCCTCCCAAATAATATTCAGTAGCTGGTGCCGGCAGAGAACGTGTCTTCGGTAATTAAGTTTCCTCACCGGTAGCCAGGGAACCTCTGCCGACCTCCATATGTGGGAGCCACGCGGCTGGGTGGAAAACGATTTTTACCTGTCATTTCTCAATGTGGCTGTTGTTTCCCTCTGCCTAAGAAGAGCATAGTTTAATTTCGATCCAAGGCTACCACATCGACTGCCTGACACGGAGGTTTGTGTCCCTGCTGAGACCTTCTTTGATTGCACGGTGGAAAATTTAATGCATTTTTTTCCTTTCGTTTCGTGACCTTGAGTAAAGGAGAAATATCAGAAGCATTACCCAGGGCACTGTGGCATCATAATTCAGTGGGGAGTGTCTATGTTAGTCATTTCTGTCCTGTGTTGTTAGCCAGTGTGGGCCAAATCAAATCTGAATGGCTGGACCACCAGGGGCTGAATGAATCCTTTTTCCCTACGCTAATCAAAAATTGCGGCATCCAAAAAGGGGGTTTTGGCATCGACCTCGTGGGCCAGATGGTGAGTTTCTGTTGTGTTTGGGCAGCCGAGGCCCTGAAGATGGCGATTATGACGCCAGATAACCCTCTGCGGACCAGTGTTGCAACAAATCGTTCTGGGAGAGCTACTCCTGTCGGCAGACTTCCACGCATTGGTGTGCCCGGCCTTGGTAAGCTACCAGAAACGAAGCAGCAGAACTTTAAAAATGAATAGTCATTTGGGAACAAGCCTCTGAAATTAGTTTTGAAAAATGCATGCATGAAGAGAGCAGTAAATGCAGGTTGTAGATGCAGGTTGCCTGTAAGGTGCCGAGTCAGCATTGCTCAGTTAGCAGACAATCACACCTTAAGCTCTCGTAGTGGTTTGTTTCAGGACCGTCGGTCCTGCTATTTAAAGGGACCAGTTAACAGCAGTCGACGGCTCAGCTTTGAGGCTTGAAACCAACCAGTTTTAAGGTAGCTGGTCTTTTTAAGGGATGAAAGGCTTGAATATCTCCAATCAGTTTTCGCCTTTCATCAAGTCAGGATCTCGGAGCAGTGTAATTACTGTGGTGGTGTCTGCACCGCATGGTGTATGGTGTAATTTAATAAGGGTGTATAATATAATAAGGGTATATAATAATAATAATATACTAGCTGTCAGGAAGGACAGAATTGAATACCTTCACTTTACCTCTTAATATCGATCCATCTTACATAACTGTATAGACCCGGAGCCGATTCCAAGGCAAACGGCAGTGCCACCCTGGAGAGCTTGTTAATCCTTCACAGTCACAAGCTACGGGCAATTTAGGTAAAACAATCCACATCAAATGCGAACCGGTGGAGCTGGACGGAGCCAGAGTATGCTGAGAATAACGGGGAAGACGTCCAGATCTACACGGTGTTTGGGGTGGGAATCGATCCCACAATCCTCAAGGTGTGAAGCCAAACTGCTGCCCATTGATCCACATTCCGTACAACAGCTAAATATGATCGGTATAAAAGCTAGACTGGTTTCTTGTTTTGGATATTATTTTAGCACAAAAAAAAAAAAACATTTTCGCACCACAGAAGAGCGACTGTAAAGACGTTATTTTTAGTGAGTAGAAGCATGTGTACCGTGGGTATATCTGAGGCTGCTTTTCGTGCCGTTGAACATAAATAGCACTCATTTGAAGGTCATCGCATAGCTTTTTGGGATCTACTGCTACCATTCCATTTGGAGAAAACCCACTAAACCGTGTTCCGGGAGAGGTTGTGGCGGTATGCGTGCTGACGTGTGTGCGCCTAGGAAGAATAGGCACTAATTCTGTTTATTGCCCACTTTACTGTATGTATAAAGTAAAATAAAATGTAAGTATTTACCATTTACCTACTAGATCACTCCTGAGATGTTTCATGGTGTCATGGGGAATGTGTACCGAGATAACGACCGGTGTAATGATAATAGTGTCGCACATCCATCGCTGCATAGGCCAGACGCCGGCATATTAAATAAATCATTTCTTTTCAAACCAGACGCCAAAACCAACTCTATAATTCATCGGGAACACGGTGCAGAAACATAAGCACATTTCGCTTTCAAGCATGCAGCCTGTCTAATGAAATCTGGTGCCTTGTGAGTTTTGATTTTTATGAGGTTTATTTCGACAAATTTCATTTGCCCCCAGTGTTCCCAGGAGCGACTTGAACCGCTGCCAGGCGAACTATGCGCCGGCATTTAATAACAAACCGAGTGCGTGACCGCTAGCTGAGCGCGGACTGAGGGCGCCGCCCGTGCCAGTCCTTGGCACACAGAAACTTCGGAGGAGCACCAGTGGGGACCATCGACCCTTCGCACTCCGTAAGCGCGTGAAGCGCGCTCCCGCTCCCGAATGCGCGGCACGTCCTCCGACGTTTTCCATGCACCGGTGACTCCCGAGTCCCGCACTTCCTTATCAGACAGTGCAGGCGCTTGTCCGAATGTCGCTGTAGGACGGGGACAGCGTGGTGCGTCCTTCGCCTTTTGGTTGACACCTAAAATAACGTGTCAGCTCGGTCACGTCATCATCCAGTCATCCAGGCACTCGTAACTCCATGACTCTTGTGATTAGATTTCAATTGCTTTATGCGCAATGGTGTAGGAGAGACTTTGATATTGGTGTTTCATTAAATTTAAATGTAAAGGTTTATTAATTTATTTATTTTTATTTATTATTTTATTATTTTATTTCTTTTGGGGGGGAGGGGTATAAACAAATGACGCCAAATTACATGCCGCCCCTCTGCCTTCCTGTCATTCAAAGCAAGGGTCAAGTAACAAACCTCGGCTTTATCTCTGCTATCCATTTAAGATTTGCGGTTAAGACAGATATATGAAACAAAGCTATATGAAACATGAATCAAATATAAATGTATATGGCCTGATAGATGGATGTAATAAAAAGTTATATGCTATGATAGGTACCTCAAATATTAAGGTATATGATACAAACATAAGGTATATGACATGACAGTGGTGGTGTGGGACCACAGTAGTTGGTTCTGTAGGCTTGTACCTGCAGGCTGTGGGTTTGCCTCCCTTCTATTCATCCAGAACTGATGTTCTTCCTGTGTCCACATGAATTTCTTCTAAAACAGCATTTCTCAACCCTGTCCTTGCCCCCCCCCCCCCGAGTCCACGTTTTTGCTCCCTCCCAGCTCCCAACACACAGGAATTGTATTATCGGTTATCTGGGAGAGACCAAATACATGGACTGTCTGGGGGTCCCTGAGGACTGGGCAGAGATACACTGCTCTAAAACATTCTGCTGCAAGATTTCTGTTTTTTTTTATTATTATTATTATTATTATTATTATTATTATTATTATTATTATTTTGCTTATATGGTCAAGCTCAAAGACACCATAAGACATTCTGACATTCTGTAGACTTCCTGTAGAGTTTCCACTGGCCTGATCTCTCACATACTGTATCTATGGAAATCTATGGTGACCTAAATCAGATAATTTTATTCAATTAAAACTGTTCGTATTCATTTAAATAACACAGCTTCCCCAACGGGCTGGGATTGCTAAAGGCAGGACATGGCCGCTTCTGGATGCAAACATCTGGGGATCTGCAGCCAGCTGGCAGCTGAGCCCTATATACCGGCGTTAACCTTAAGTAAGTAATTTAAAAGGACACGTGTGCGTAGTGAGCAGGCTTTGGCTTAATACGCCTGGCCGTCTTTTGCTAGGTCAGCCGTTGATTTGCAGGGGAGGTCAGTCACCAGTGCCGCCTCACCTTTCGTCTCAAAGGCGCGCGGGTCTCACTCATCCAATCTTATCTGTGTTCTACAGATGGATCCTTTTATCCGCTCGCTTCGCTATATTGCTGTTTAATTTCCGGTTAATAAATTTGAGCGGGACATTCAGAGAGAGCGATTTCTGCTCCTCAAAGTTCATGCTTTATGAAAGGGCGCCAAACTCTAAGCTCAGCTCCTCAGGAAAAAAGACCAGGAAAAAAAAAAAACAGACTTGAATGGACAGATCACACGTAAGAGGTGTGGAAGAGAGAACTGGAACCACGCTACGTTGATTTAAAAAAAATATTCAGCACCTGAATAAAAATCTCACACAGTAATTTTTATTTTATTTGTTTAGCAGATTTTATCTAAAGCAATGTGCATTTTTTTTTTGAGCAACTGGGGGTTCAGGACCTTGCTGAGGACCCCATTAAGAGATCAGCCTGATAATTCTGGGATTTCAACCAATGACCTTCCACTCACAAACACAGCACCCTAACCTACTGAACAGTGCATGCACCGCACCATGATGGGTTTGAAATGATATGGATGTGCTTGTATTTTTATTGTGTTAAAATATTTCCTAGCAGTTTCTATTAAAGCGGTAAATAGATGCACCTATGTGTACTGTAGGTGCTTCGCGTGACCTGCCTGTTATAAATATTCCTTCCTCAGTTTCCTGGCGATCCTTGGCTACAGTAGCAGGAAGCGAGCTACACTTTGTTGAGTCTCGGACCATCTGCAACGCTCAGGAGCAGGTGGGGAAATGCTTTTGGGCTGAGAGTCTGCATCCAAGTGTAGAACCTTGGTCAAAAACAGAAGAGGGTATTCAAGGACTGAAGGCCGCAGACTTCTAAAAGGTCATTTGGGAGTCTTAGTCATGTCGAGTAGGTTTAAGATACCAGGACATGAACGGGAGGGGAAAAATGCGACGAAAGTCAGGCGCAAACGGCAGACGCAGGGAAGCATTGGGAAACGCCAAGGACATTGTCCAAAGGGAAAGTCGAAGGAAACAGGACGGTTTCCTCTGGGGATTCACGAAATAATAGATATGACAAGTTCTTCATCCATGAGAGCTTCAAGGCTGAGCATAATGAAACAGCCTGGAAGCTAGCTAAAGCCGGGACGCACCCACTCTGCCAGATGCGGACACAGAGGCTCTGCCCTCGTGTGGTTAGATGACACTGTACCAGTATGAAACAGTCATTTATATGAAGAAGCAGAGCTCTTACAAAGTGCCAAAGAAGGTAGCATTTTGATCTAAAAGCTCTGATGATGCTATGATCCTTTGTGGACCATTATGTTTTATTGAGCCATATGCAAGTAAACGTAAAAGCCGCATAGCTACTGTGGTCAACATGCACTGGTTTCGTGTCAGTCTGCTCACTCAGCCTCAGGTGTGATCTGCTCTTGAGTGTCCTTTAGCTCAATGCAACACCATAACTGCCTTGAGGTGAGATCCTGGAGGTGTACAGAACCGTCTGCTGGCCATCGCTGACCTTCAGCGGGTGGGGGTGGGGGGGGGGGCTTCTGTCCAGCTACTGCACCATCTGTCACAAGATGGCACCAGCTGAAAGCCCCAGTCAGCCAGCATGGAAGCACCCCAGACCTCCAGCAGACCTGTGCCAGGTCCTGTTAGAATCACTGTGTGCAAAGAGATGCCTCATTTGCACCTTCCACAGCAGAGTCGGTTGGTTAAGCGAGGACATCGGAAGGCCCAGATTCTGGTTGCTGTTGCTTGTCCATAGCTGTGCCTTTCTGGGCACGATTTTCCTCCGGAAGCATCTTCCCTGTACGCAGCTGGACAATTAATATCGGCTCTTTAACATCCCTTAAGCCCTCAGAAGTTATCTTCATCGGTGCTTTGACCAAGAGCGCTGAATCAAATGAAGATTGGGCAGCACACCGATTGATTTTTACTGGAAGAATGTATAGATACAGCAGAAGGGCGGCTGGCATGGTCTTCGGGGTAATGTCCTGTGGCGTCGGACCTCTCTGGACTTTGGATTTTTGGGTGATCATTATGTCCAGGGAAGCAACTGGACCAGAACCCGTCCAGAGGTGACAGCACATCGTTTGATAAAGCAGTTAAACATAGGAAGGCACCTGGGATACCCGTGTACATCCAACCACAGTGATCTCCCCCATCATGCTGGGCTGTCATGACCGCATCGTGGACACCTCGTGGAGAAGATGCAGTGATAGGTGCTTCCTGCTTGGATGCAGATGTTAAAAATAAGCCTTCTGTGATAGATGATTTCTTGTCAGCGGGGGATACCTTATTAAATTAACCTATTGTGTTAATCTCTTAAAATTCTCTGTAAATATCTTCTACTCAAATGGATGTTTTCCTTAATCACAGGAACAAGAGGGGATAATGAAATGCTGTAATGAAAGCACTATATTAGAATTCCCCATTACAGGATGCGCTTTCGAGCTGAAGTTATGCTTGTGCTCACTGTACTGTGGCCATTATCATGCTAAACAGTCTATCTTAAGGAACAGACATCTGCAATTACCGTCCTCTATCGCGGGCCGCTGGGCTTCTGTTGTGCCTCTTGCAAATCTGTGGGGCATGACATCTCCTTGTGACTGACAGGGCTTGAAAGCGAGTTCTGCTTACCGGGGAATTCTTGACGCAGAGTGGTTCTGTGGACCAGCGTCTCGTTAACGTCTCTCTTGCGTGGGAAGTGGCTGTCATTTTCACAAGTTTTTTTTTTTTTCTTTTTTCTAACCGGCTACTTTTCGTTTATATGTTTGATTGTTTGCAAGTTACTAAGTATTATTAAGTCTTACTTAAAGTAATATTTCTCAAACCAGACCTCCGGGATACCTAGACTGTCCAAGTTTTTGCTATCTCCCAATTCTTTGGGAGTTGGGAGGGAGAAAAAATGTAGACCGTCTGGGGGGCCCCTAGGACAGGCTTGAGAAACACCGACTTAAAGCACGGATTTAGTTTTAACTGGGGTGTTTTCATGCATTCGTGTTTATGTGCATGTTTGAACGCAGGAAAGTCGCTATAAGCATGCTTGTGTAATAATAGGCCTGCTCATTTTGCAGCATGCAAAATGCATGCGCATGTCGGTGCCTCTGTGAGGTCACATGTGATTGTCATGCCACCTCGGTGTCCACGATGCTCACCTTTCTGGACTGACCTCAGAATGACCTTTGTGTCTGTCCAATTTGCATGAGGCTCTCGTTTTACCCTGTTATGGGAGCTGGTAAACTGCACAGTCTTTATCCTGAAGATACACAGAGTGGAAGCAGAGCCACATCACGATACCCTGCGGTAACAGGGACCAGTACAGTTAATTACAGCGCAATTTAATAAATTACTGTCTGCTAATCAAATCAGCCATTTCCCCACCATTTATAGTCTTATGCAGGAACACGACTTTTTTGCTCAACTACAGCATGTCGGACTATTACATAATTTGCTGTTCGCGTTAAATACTCCTGCTGGGTTACTGGTTATATTATTGGCGGTGTAAGCGGTTGGTTCTGGGTTCTAATCCCTAGAGGATGCATGACCATCTCTGAGATGGGCGCTTCATTTAAACTGCGTGTTTTGTAATAGGGTGGCGGTGAGAAAAACGAAGGAGGAAATGTTAAAAAAGAAACGGCTAGGATGGAGCCGCAAGAGTCGACTTTGAAAATGCCACGCGGACATAATCTATGGGCCGGCCTTGGGCAAACGGCTTGTATGGCGAGACAGAGACAGGAACGTATTAGGCAAAAAAAGATAGAGAGCGTCCATTTCCCCCCAGAGCTACCAGTATTTCTCTCCCTCTCTCCCTGAGGACAACAAGCTGTTGGATTCAGTGGCATTCCGACGTGATTAAATTACCTTGGTCCATGCGCCTTTTTTATTACAGAGATAGGTAACTTTTGCTGACAGGGGATAAAACTGAATTCTTAGTGGTTTTCAGGCAAAATGGAGAGAGCAGTGATGGCCGTGACCTTTAGCAGAACCCTCTGGCGGCGGATGAGGGCCTGAGAAATCGATGCAATAAAGCACAAGGCAGGGTAACACATTAGCAGCCTGCGTGACTGTCGTCACAGCCTGCCATCCTTCGGGAATGTCGCGCGGGATGGGAAATCAGACACGACTGCGCCACGCTCGGCGAGGGAGGGTGACATTCCTTCCCACAAACTCCCAAACTTCCATAGTTTCCTTCCCAGCAGCCCTGGGGACTGGCATTAAATTTCGCTACAGAGCCCCCAATTCCCCATCTGGGCATGACATTCATGCCCATAAGCTTTGCCTCATCAGCTGGTCTGGTTGCTTACCGTTGTCTGAGGATGCCATGTTATATAAATTCAAATATATTATGCATGGATGTATGTATATTTTTCATAACAACAATCAGTATGCAGTTCTTTCTTATTGTATTTCAGAATTTTCTAGAAGTATTTCAAATTCAGACTGGGGGGTTGGGGACCACTGTGAACCAGGGACCCTACTGTCTCCATTTGAATGACAACCATTTATTAGTTTTGTTCAAATACTTTCCCCTAGTTTATTTTTCTCAGTGTTTCCTTTGGAAGCTGAGCCCTACAATCACACGACCTCAGACAGAAAGAGGAAGGCACTCAAATAAAAGTGAGGTCCGGCGGGATAGGATGACCCGAGGGGCTCGTTCCATTCACAAAGCATCAGCTAAGAAGACTACAGCCTTTTGCGAAAAGCTGACGCGCATCTCGGCCGCAGCTGCCTTCAAACTGCTGTATAGCGTGCTGATTCTCGTGTCAGCCATTTTGTAGCGGCGTCCGCATTCTCAGCGGAAAAATTACCTCCATTTAGTCCATCCGACATACCTCGCAAAGTGTAGCGTGTAATCGGTCTACCTGGAAAACGGGATCCTGCGATGCATCACGCTTGGGTTAGTGGAGTCGACATGTTTGCCGGAAAGCAGCTCGATCGCCCGAGGACTGCTCCCGGGAGCAGTTATACAGCTTCACAGCCCTAACAGTACAAGTTTAAGTGTAACGGTTCCATTTGTCCCAGACGTCTCACTGAGTCTTCATGTGTGTGTCCGAAAGCATGGTGCCAGCAGTACTTCTCCTGAGGATAACCACTAACCCCAGAGTAACATCATTTTTGCATATTACAGCTTACTGTCTAGAAAAAAAAAATCAGTTGCTTTCATTCATGTCTGTCGTTTACAGTAGCATTCTGAGTGTGAGACACAAATTAATAATAGACAATAATTTCACAAGTGTATGCAATGGCTATTCAGACTACTGGTATATTGTTCAGTGATAGTTTTAATAGTCTCAAATTGGGATTTTGGATAAGAATTTAATCTGCTATTCAGTGTTATATTCAGAAGTGAATGAGTAAATAGGACACTTAAGAGGCAAAGGGATGCCATCATTTTTCCATTTCGTTATATTTATCAATGTACCTTTGATCATTTATCTATAGTGAATTAATGTGATTATAATACTTCATAAGTTCCAATGGAGCAATGATGCACTATTGAGACCTTCATAATGCTGTATACTGGTTGATATAATAATTATGGAATCCTTGTATTGCATTATGAAGGTATCTATAACTCATTATAGATGAGAGCTTAATAAAGCATTTATAATGCATAAAAACATGCCTATAATGTGTTAATACATATTTATAGCCATGTTTGGTAATGCTTTACATTAACTGCACCTTCATAATGCTTTTATATTGCATTCATAAATCGTTCAGTACATCTTCATAATGTATTCATTAAGTATTCATAAAACATTCATAAACATCATGTATATGTTAACATCCTAACATCCCTTAACAGCTGTAATATACATTAGTAACAAACATTACATAATAATAACAAACATTACAATTGTATAATCATGTAATGTTTGTTATTCATATGTATTAAAGCTGTTAAGGGATGTTAGGATGTTAAGGTATACATGCATGCTGCTTATGAATGATCTATGAATGCATTATGAATGCATTATGAATGCATTATGAAGGTGCACTTAATGTAAAGCGTTACCCCATGTTTATAATGCTTTATGGATATATTGTAATTACGGTATAAACATGGAATTCATAGAAAGTGTTTGCAAACAGTATTCAGCATCTTTTGGAAGGATGGATGATTAGGCGTCCCTCCCAAGTCCGACAAACGCCCAATTTCTTAACCGTCACACTGCCTGCCTGCCCCGACTGCTGCCATTCCAGCACCAGGAAGGTGGCGTGCAGTTACCCATGGAAGCCTACAGTATGCCACCTGCCAAACGCAGCTAGGAAGGGTGGCCCATCATGTTCAACAGCCGGGCCACTACACATACCCTCAAGTACATTTTTTTAACACTCACAAATTTTATATTTTATTATTCTGTACATGGCCTGCTGGCTCATAACAATTTTACTTGCACAAATCATCCAGTTGTTTGGAGCCACCTCTTCCACAATCTGATTGGTCATCTCTCTGAACCAATCATTTTTCTTTCTGCCCTCAGAACACTTGAAACACTCATGTAGCCTAATTTTGCTCTCAAATAATTGCATTTCTTAAACAAGCAGAGGAAAATCCAACCAGAAGTTTAAATGTCAGAAAATATATATGAAGAGGCAGGAAGTAAGAAAAATATTGGTTTATTCTGAGCAGTTTCTCTGTTGTCCACTATTAATTAAAATTAAAATGTCATTTAATGCAGCTTCTATGAGAATCATCCATTTTCTACACAAAACCGGAGGGGGGGCCTTATTTAGTAGAAGGGTGTTATTGTTCTTATCAGTTCTTATCCGTCTCTGTACACGTTGCATTTTGGTCACTCCGGATAGAGTCGTCAGCTAAGTGGATGAAATGCCAATGGGGAACGGTGTGTTTCAGCTCACGGAAGCAGAGTGGGACGACCTCCTGGAGCAGTTTGAGGAGAAGAGCTATCTCAGCGCGCGCCGATGGAAGCCGGGTCACGACCCCTACAAGCTGTACGCCTTCAACCAGCGTGAAAGCGAGCGCATCCCCAGCAATCGCGGCCTGAGAGACACCCGCCATTACAGGTAGGGGGGTAGAGGCGCCCCGGGGATGATGGGGGGGGGAGGGGGGGGCACTGTCTGTGGGCTGCTGTCTCAGTGCCTTTACTAAAGGTTTCCTGTTCTTTTAATGCGCATGTGGGTCTGTGTGTGTGAGAAAGAAAGTGAGAGAGAGAGAGAGAGAGATACCAGGTGTGCATTGTATTGTGGGGACTAAGTATCCCACAATGCAATAAAACCTTGATATTTTTACATTGTGGGGACCATTTTTTATGCCCCCACAAGAGGAAGCTCAATTTCATTAAAATCTGTGACTGCAATCCAAAAACTAAAAATGCCAAAAATCTTGTATTTTGTTTGGCTATTTGTGGTTAAGATTAGGGCTGGGTGGGGGCACAGTTCTGACTGTTGGGGTTTGGGTTTTCCCCACAAAAATCAATGAGTGGCCTCCAGAAAGATATGAAGATAAACATGTGTGTGTGTGTGTGTGGGTCTGTGTGTGTGTGAGTGAGTAGGAGAGAGTGTGTGTTTGTGTTTGTGTGTCTCACGTGTGACAGTCTATGCATACGCAGGTGTCTTTTTTTTAAGTAGGATGCATAGTGGGGGGGGGGTGCGGGATAAATCTGTATTTGTGTTTTGCACGCTGTGAGAGAAGGAGAAATAAATCAGCACTGGCACGTTGGCGGGCGGGTGGGCGAGGCCGGGGCGTGAGTGCGTGCGACGCCGCGCGTTTTGGCAAATGAATATCCCTCCGCCTAAATGGCCGACATTATGCAACCTCACATTCAGGCTGTCAGATCCAGCTTCCTTTGCGCTGAAGGATGGCTCGTTTCTCCACATTGTTCGCTGTGTTTCCTAAAGGGGGGGGGGATGCTTTTTAACAGATGACAGTGGGCTTATCTGCTGGGGGGGTGTTTGGCCACTACGGGCTGCGTCGAGGGAGATAATTGCCTGGTGCGGCCCGCTTTGCGAGGGCCATCCCTTTCCATTTTCTCATTAACTCCGTTTTATTCCGATGCCCTCAATTAGGCCGCGCTCCTCTTGCGTCTTGAGGCGGAAACACCGTCGCCCCGAGACGCCGTGGAGGGCTCGCCCCGTAGCGGATGAATCGGCGCCAAGATGCATTTCTCCGTAAACACTGATTCGGCACGCTGACCCGGCGCCAAGTGGGAAACAAGTTCACGCAGGGGTTGAGGTCGCAGATGCCTCTTGCGGCGGAAGGACGAGCAGAAATGCTGGGGATGCTGGGAGAGGCAGACGCGTGAGGGCAAGAAGCCACCAGAAGGAGCTCACCATGAGCGCTCAGCGAAAACATCCATCATAAGAAGAAAGCGAACACATCCTTCTGCCTTCCATGTGAGGCAAGTCCCACAATGAAAACACGAGTTTTTGGTGAGGCAGTCTACAAATTAATTAGTCAAGTGATTCAGCCCTATGGCATCCTGGGATGATGAGATGCAGGAAGGCGGCGGCCATTTATGTTGCCGACCACTCTCTGGCCCTTAGTTGGCGAATACTTGAGTCATCGCTTTTCCGCTACTGTTCTGACCATCCAGAAAGACCGAGCTCTGTTTTGAGTTCCTGCCGCCCTATTTGGGTGTCAGCGTTCCCGTCTCCATCAGATGGGATGCTGTCCAATGCGTCTGCTAATCTGCAGGGTAGCACAAGCCACAAAGAGAATGTGCTGCTTTCATTCATTCTTATATTCCATTCCGTTGCTCTCGTGTAACCGACTGTTCTATGATAAAGTGTTGACGCAAGCAGGAGTTTGGGGTGGGATCTGCGGCAGAAAAAGCTCAGCCATCGAGTCCTTGCGGTGGAAACTCCAGCGGGAAGATGGGCCGCTGGAATGTAGCAGCACAGTATGTTCTGGAAGCTGTGGGAGCAACGATGCTCATTCGGGCTGTCAAGCCTTCATTTACGTCTTGTACAGAAAAAAAGCCTCCAGAGATTCTGTCAATCGCGTAAGTAACGAGTTTTTGGGATGCTGACCATTTTTTTTTTTTTGATCGTGAAAAAAATTTCACGACCAAATCTCTCGCGGTTAAATAACACGTTTTAACAGTCATGATGGTCTGAAATGCTTCAGAAACGCAATGCTGAAAAAAAAAATGTGAAGAAAAAGCCACAGGGATAATTATAGTAGAGAAAATATGTTCATTGGTTAGTTTTCTTCAAGCACAACCTAATGCCAGCTTATGTTATAGGAGATAAACATTAGCCCAGGCCACCTGACCTCCTCAGCCGGAAGTTCTCAGTTCTGATTCTGAATCCTAGACCTCACACTGCCATCCACAGGTATGAAGCCAAATATGACTGAGAACGAATTTTGGAAACTCACTCAGTTCACAGGATACGTTGTGGAGATAATTTCTGTGGGTGAGTTTTGGAAATTTAACGCAGGCTCTTCATTGGATTACTTTTTGGTTCTCATGCTGATTTGATGAGGGTTAGGGTTAATGTTAGAGTTAGCCCGACTTTAGATTATTGGTGGCCTCATCTCAAAAGCAACAAAGAGGGACTGAGTGAGTTTTGGAAGTTTGCCCTTCAGTTCTAAGTTCAGAATTCCACAAGTCAGAGTGCCATCAGGTCTAAACCATGTTTCAACTCACATATAATTCTTTTTGGAGAGGCGATGCCATTTGTCAAACCACACTTTCTATAGGGCTGACAGTAGGAAAACAAATCTGATACATAATTGAACAGTAGGAAATATAGGTATAAATCGGGGGTGTTGGGGCCCTTTTTCCTTAAGGTGTTACTGCCTGCTTGTAATAGACATCCAGAGTGCATTAGAGTAATTAGTAATTCAAAAAGGAGAGTAACCTTTTTTGATTTGTGGCTTATTAGCTGCTGGGTTTGCCTTCCTAGCAATGCCATTGCTAATTCCGTCTCTAGGGCTGCGCTGTGCTTTTAAATGAATAATTATGAGGCCTAATCAGGGTTTGCAACTCCTGTTCAAAAGTTTGTGCTTCAGCAATAAATGCCTGACCTACCAGGAGCCAGTGATTGCCATTTTATTCTGCAATGTTCAGCAAATGCCAAAGGAGAACAGTGCTATTGTTGGCAGTGAGAGACTACTGATATTTTATTTGCTTTTTGAGGTCAATAGTTATGATGTCTAAGTAGTATTCTATAATATCTAGTAATATTCTAGGTGAGGTCTCACCAAGGAATTGTATAATCTTAGCATCACCTCCCTTGACTTAAACTCCACACACCTGAAGATAAACCCCAACATCCTATTGGCATTTTTTATTGCTTCCCCACACTGACATGTTTCTTGGTTGACAGCGTTGCGAATTTGCCATTCTTTCACACCAGCTTCCAGATATCACCAACAGACCTAAAGCAGCTCTGTGGGGTTTAGGTCGGGGGGGTGGGTGTTGAGGTCATCACCTGTTGCACCGGTCTGTCTTTTTCCATCTTCACAAGATAATACTGCGTAACCGCAAGGTGTGCATAGGGTTGTCGTCTTGTTGATTTTCCGTAGGTGAGTCCATACTTTTGACTGATACTGTATGTGATTTTCTTGTCCCATCCGCTGTCTGGATAATTTGGGTACTTTCTTTGTGAAAAAATCTGTGCCGGCAGGATAATTTACCATGGCAACGCTGAGTCCTGCATTCCCTCCTTCGTATTCTGCTGATAGTAGAAGGTGGTTGGGGCGTGTGTTGACTTCTGTATGGTAGCCAGTGATGAGATTGCTGATTTCAGGCCCAGCGGGCCCAGCGCACGTCTAACGGGATTCATGTTTAGATATTCCTATATGTCATCAAGAAGAGATTAATAAGACGTTCTTGGCATGTCGTCTTTGTTTAAAAATTCGCATTTGCCGTAAAACGAAGAGTCACCCCTGTTGTGCCTAATCAGCAAGCCTGGAAACATCACAGAGCTGGTTGCCAAGTATTCTTTCTCTGTAATATTTATCTTGACGCCGAGCCAGTTCAGAATTTGCGCTGCTAGCGTGCCCTCTGTAAACAAAAGCCAGTAATGCTTCGTTTTTAGCTGAAAACATGTTCAACGTGAGGCTCGGTGAGCTTCATGCAATTCAAATTGTAAAACAAATAAAAAAAAAACAAATGAATGCAAAACACTGTCAGATTAAAATGACTGGGAAGTGCATTGATGTCCTCACTACCAGCATATTTTGTCCAAATGTTTGTCAGGCCTGACTGTCACAGATTTAGCCTGTGAGTTGAAGCAGTTTATATAACTTTGTTATGAGCGACGGGGTTTTCCTTTTAAGCAAGGATTCGACTGTCTTCAGGCATCTTCTATTCTCCCGTCTGCTTTCCGGCTTTTATGATGCTACTGAGAAATAGCAATCGTACAGAAAACAATGTCTTGAAGCTAATTAAACTTAGGGGGGGCGCCTAGGGTTCCGTGTAGTCATACAGGAGCTGAATGCATGTGGATTTTACGCCATACAGCTCGTACAATCGAGAAACAGCTCACTTAAAAAAATAAAATGAAGAAATACCCAGTCCCCACAAAGCCTCCATATCTGGCTTTTTTCTCTCCATTCTTTGAAATGCCTGAATTCTGCTGCACATAACATCAAATATGAATCATTCACAGTCACCCCAGTGAAACAACGTTCCGGTGCCTGACTCTGTCAGCATGATTAAAACGGGATTGAATGGCATTGCATTTCTTTTAAGGTGGCTCATTTTTCAGTTTCATCTTTGATAGAAAACGTGCACTGAAGTCATTACACCCGGGGTGTTGATTACCTCGCCCGGCTCCCTCTAAATTCAAATTGATGTGCTGCACGTACCGTCTTCCCATCTGGATGGAGGACCGGAAGTAGAACAAGGACATCTCAAGCAATGGTATGCCATATATGGATTATGAGGATGTCGTTAACCAATAAGATCCAAGTACAGTCAAACCTTCCATATCTGGACCTCCAGCATACGGGCACCTCCCTCCACCGGGCAGCTACAGGCACGCACATGCGCAGATTAGTTTTACACAAGCAGCAGCTGCTGTTATGAGCCCCAGTCTAGGGCTGGGGCATAACTGAGTGAAAAGGGACGTGGAGTGAAGGAAGGACAGGGCGCGATGGACAAGGAAACGCACGTGGACAAAGGGGTATTTTTGTATATTTTTCTGTTTTTATTGACACGCCGCAGACACAGAACCAATGGCAGTCACTCCCTATGCACCTGACACATACACAGAGGATACACGGAGATCGAAGCGTCAAAGTCCGAGGGCCGCGCAAAGACGTTAACCGAAAACCGGGCGAGAGGTCGAAACTGAATAGCAAGTAAACCCAAGCGAAAGTACAGACAAGGGCAAAGTGAAAATCAGAAATCCAGTAAAACAAACAAATCACACACAGTAATATCATCCAAATAGAAGCAAACTAACAGTAATCGATAAGCAAGCAGAACTCCTGAAACATCTTGCGGGCGTTTTTTTCACACAGTTGTCGCAGACCATTTCGGAGAGGCTATGTTTATAGGCGATATTTGGAAGAGTAAAGAAAAAATCATCCAGCTCACTTGATGCTGGTTAAAAACTGGATGACCAGAATAGAACGGGATGATTCTCTAGCTCAGACTGAATTAACATCCTATTATAAGCCTTGCACCTCATAAATATCATGTAGTTTGTATGTCTACACATGTACGTTATACTGTACTGTTCGTGTATTTCTAAGTTACGGGCATTTCTAAGTTACGGGCATTTCTAAGTTACGGGCATTTCTTACTTACGGGCATTTCTTACTTACGGGAAATTCCCCTCTGTCCCATTCTTCGGATAAGGGAGGTTTGACTGTAAAACGATGCTACCTCGTTAATCGTAAGAAAGTCATATCTTCACTAGTGCTAACAACCTGAAGGCTGTCATCTCAAATCCCAGGAAGCACTCATAAATTGTAACCCTTCTCTCAACTGGTTATCCGCATTGGATAAAAGCATCACGTAAATGTTCTAATGTTGAATGTCAAACGATGAGCCGTGAGCTAATTAAAGAAGCCGTCGCTAACACTGCAGGCAGTATCGGTCGTAGCTCATGTGGAGCTTTAGGCAAGTGTGACCGCTGACGCCCCCTATCGAAGGTAAAGTGAGATAGGCTGGTACGGCCGCACCCCCTCAGAAGTTGACGCCCTGGGCAGCAATAGGGTTGATCAGCCATGACTGCATGTCTTGTTTTGTTATGCACAGTGAAGCAGTGACCCCCCTGTACCTCCAACACAAACTTTGAAGAAGTAAGCCCACCGCCCCCCTTCGCCACAATTTCCCAGTGAAAGCTGATGGGGCCAAACCCTCCCCCCACCGAAATAGCTGGGCCTCGGCTATCCCGGAGGCAGTGAGTTGGATCAGCGGAGCGCGCTTTATGACACGGCCGTCAGCCCGCCGAGCATGAAGGAGCGGTCCTGAATAGGGAACGTGAACAGAAGGTCCAGTGACATGAACGAGATGTAATTGGGCTGTCAAAAGGCAGGCAGATATTAGGTTTGTGGGGGGATGTGGGGGCCGGCCCATTCAGCGGTTCCCCACAGATCCCTAATGAAATAATTCATGCAAATAGCCTGGGATAATGGAACAGGGTACGGATGAAAGGCGTGGAGGTGCTCGACTATGAAACACTGGCGTCCCGCGGTTATAGCTCGCTAACAGGGAGGCTGCGTCACATAAAACACGTTGTCACATACAGCGGGATTCACGCTTCATCTTCCCGTGCTCCCGCATTCGCCTAGCTGATTCCCTCAGATTGCGACATCTAACGATTGAATTTCTAACTATAACTATTGTGAGGCATGTTTTTGCAGATTAGAGAAATGTGTGGAATGAGCTACTTGCTCGATGCGAAGTTTGAAGAGCTGAGCTTCCCGTCAGTTTAACGGTCCCCATATGTTCCTGTCATCGATTTCGTCGATCTTTCCGTGTTTTTTTTCTCCTGCTTTTCATCATTACCATTATCGATGTGTCACGTCTCATGGTGACGGTCGTGGGGACGGCGTGCCAAGCAGATCAGACTACACCTGCCTTCTCTTGGCCATGAGGCTGATCTTAATGTTCTCCAGATGTTCCCATGTCAACTGGGAGACATAATCCCTCCACTATGTCCTGGGTCTCCCAAGGGACCGCTGTTTTGTGGGATGCAGCCGGATCAGCTCCGTTGGGAGTGAACATGGTTGGAATTCTTATTAGATGCATGGAGCACCTCAACAGATGCTTCTCAATGTAAAAGAGCAGTTACTCTGTTTCAAAGTCACTCTGGATCTACAAGCTCCTCACCCTGCCACTGAGAGTAACCCCGGACACCCCGTGGAGAAACCTCATTTCAGCTACTTGTACTTGCAGACTTTTTGTTTCAGTCATTACCCACAGCTCATTACCACACTTGAGGATCTTACGGGGCGCAGTTTGAGTGGTAAACGGCGATCCTCATCCGATGACTTTACCACCGCTGATCTGCTCAGTGCCCGCAACCAAACCGCCTGCCAGTTGCACATTCCCTCTTTCCGCATTACGGCCGATGATAGCCATTCTGGATGACCCTTCTCTGTACCTTTCCACCATCCAGAATCGTTTCCAAAACAACGATATCACTTAGCATCCATGTGCTGCTATACTGGGGAAGCTTCAACTCCAGGTTTCTGGAGTTTTCGCAGGCTAGGTGAGCACACGTAAACTCGACAGATTGAAAGTCGGGCCATTTACTTTGGTATGGAGAGATGCAGAGTCCCTGTGTGGCTGGCGTCGCATGTCTTTGACACTCGCCACGAAGGCCATAGCTACTTGTGTTAGCGACGCTGCTAGGGGGAGCATTGACTTGGAAGAATAGACCTTGCCTTGTGCTGCAAAAGAAAAAGAAAAATCATTAGGGCACCGAGGGGGTCTCTCCAATTACAGGTGCGTCGTCATGCACTTAATACGGCCACCCTTGTGTAACCCCAAGGCTACAAATGAATGTGCAGACTGCAGACCTGTTCGTCAGGTTCCTGGTCTCTCAGCAGTGACAGTCATTCAATAACATTACATAAAATAAGCATTTTACTGTCCCTGTGAGCCAGACCTTTGTGCTGTCAGGAATGGGAAAGGACTGAATAAAGCCTTTCCTTTATTTTCTTTTCTGGTACAGTGGCCAAATGTGTGCATACGAACATTCATATTGTCTGACGCTGTACAGGCTACTATGTCACTAGCTGGAGCCAATAATAACCAGTCGCATTCCTGCATCTTTGGCTTTCAGGCCCTTTTTATAGACTGACAAGAAATATCCCCAGGCCTTGTGAAATTCCTAAAAACATATCCAGGGGCTCCCACTGCATAGTATAGGCAAGAGTTTCCGTCTGCATAACATACTCCGAACAGACTGTCTGTCTCTCTGAGAACCTGCTGACATTTTGTCAAGCTTGTTATCCATTTGAGGTTCCTTTCAGGTTCTTTTACCTTGTTAATGTTCTTCTGAGGATCTTTTGGGGTTCTTGAATTTAGCGTTCACCGCGGTGTGGAGAGAGCTCTGGTTTCCTGCCTGCACGCCCATCTCCCATCGGGTCCGTCGACAGGCCATGCAAATCGGAGAAACAAAATCCCACCCCTGCCCTGGCCTCTCGCAAAGCTCTCTGTCACGGTGACTCACTGCAGCTCCCTACCGCTTACACTCCTGCTGCCCATGGGGCACTGGCATGAGTAAGATATGCTGAATCGCGCCGAAGCGTCCTACGCGATAAGCGCTGCCGCAACTTGTCTCCATTCTCTCGTCCCGTCTACCAGTGTGCCGCTGGAGGCCCCTCCCGCGGCGACGGCATATTCGGCCGACGCCCCGGGTCAGAGAAGCAGCGCTGTGCTCACCGAGGCTTCAAAACAGAAACGTTCCACGTCTGCATTTTTTGGCTGTGGGCGGTTATTCCCCCCCTGCCAGTTTATTTTCGCCAAAAAGTGACATTTCTGGGCTGTAATAGGCAGGGTGTCCATGACTCTGGACCCGTCTTTGACCATCCCACACGTGCATTCGCGCTGTGGGTGTTTCGAGTGTGTTAGAGCTCAGTCTCCGCCTCTCTGTCAAGCGACTCTCAGTCACTGTAATCAGTTCGGGCCGCCAGTGAGACAGACGGCGTGGGTACTGATGGCTCAGCAGTCAGCCATCCTAATACCTGCTATAGTTGGATCGCTGCTGTTCGTGCTGCTTCGGCCGTCTTGCCTCGTCTTCCGCCATTGGCTCCGTGGCTTGTGAAGGGCCAATGGGTGGCGGTGCCCCTTTTACCAGCGGGGTTTGGGGGAGAACGTGAAACGGTGCTCTTTGTTCGGTGACCTGAAGTTTCGTGTCTGAAGTAGTGAATCATTTCTTCTTATTTAAATTAAAAGCTCAAATCAAGTTATTATACATATTATGCATGTTTTCTTTCATGTAATCTTCTCCGTCTGTCTTATCACCTGACACTTTACGGGGTATTGTGGGAAACTTGTGGGCAACAAGATTTTTTTTCCAGTCCCCGGAACGGACACCCCCATCATACCCAGATATAAAAATGTATAATGTTATGAAGGTGATTCTGTATTAGAGTCAGTGATCATAATACGATTTAATGACCAATAAAAAGTTGTTACTGGAGGTCATATGAGGAAGCACGTGAAACTGGAACCCAATGTAGACAGCACCTGAATACCTTGTTTTGGTGAGGCCCCCTCCAGATATTCACAGTGGGGGGGCCTGGCTTGTAGTGTACTGTGATTGGCTGCTGTCATGGGCGTTGTCATCAGGGACAGGGCCTTCTGCGGGACTGAACTTCTTTACGGGCCGTGTTTTTGTACCGAGTGCAAAACCATCACACCCAGTCCTCAGAAGATTAAATCACTGTGAATAATTGTGCACTCCACCAGTTTATCTCAGTTTTGGGAGCGTAAAAAAGGAATTGGAGCATTTATTATTTCAGTTCGCCTTTCATGTTTGGGAACTTTTGAGAAAAAAAAAAGTGAACTCGATGGGCCAAATCTCTCTGTGGATAACTCAATTAAAAAAATGTGCGCTATTTAGGATTCATGATCTTTCAGTCAGTTTATGTAAGTTGTCAGTTTATGAAGCTAAACCAGAATTAAGATTGCGATCACAAGATAACCATGACATGTACATGAAATGATTATATTATTACGTATTTTTATAGCTGGTCATCACCCTGTTATGGGCTAGTAGCCTGGCCAAGGTGTCTCTTCCCTGCTTGTCACAAATCCGTCGTGGTTGCCAGTGCTAGGCTTCGTGCATCCCTCTCCGTGCCTTCAAGGCCAGTGTTCATTGGGTAACAAGTGCCGACACCGCAGGTTAACTGCTAGAGTGTTAAATCTCATGCAAAATTAGACTTTTGCAAATATTTTAAGTGCTCCCCCATGCCCCCCCTCCCCCACACCGTCCTGACCCTGTGCCACAGTCGTACAGGGCAAAAATACGTGAGCCACTGGCGTCAGTTTATATGGAGTGAAATCGGGGCCAAGACCCACAGGGGTTTCTATTTATGAAAGTTAAATTAATGCTGTGGAGTGTTTTGGATTATAATTTTAGTTATAAAGTCTGCAGCCATATTTAGCAAATTTTATAATGCTGTCTTACACACATTATATATGCATTTTATAATTTATAATAACTTTATGTTTTTTTCTGTTATAAAATTTTCTAAATTTATGAAACATTTAATTATTTTTAAACCTCGATTCCCCAGTGAGATTTTAATAGTTTTGAAGCATGAATGTCTTGGACCTCCGGGGAAGATGGACTCACTAAATGCTGGATCGCACCTTAATGAACACTGGATCCCTGCTGGTCATTCACGCGTTATTGTTCCCTTATTGACACCTCTGCTGTTTCCTAAGTTTGAGGGTTTGAGTTTTTTGCAGCGTGAACATTTTGTCCCCTCATTGAAAACATAGTCTAGTTTGTGACGGTGCACTTTACTCCTGAACTGTCTTGAACCTCCCCCATCCTGTGTGCGTTGTCGGCAAGTCACATGCTCATCTTTCGTTCCTTGTTTTCTCAGCGTTTTCATCCCCGACTGTTTCCATCTGTGATTACAGGAGAAGACATGCACAAGACTGGCGATTTAACATGGGTGACGTGTCGACGAGACTCAAAACAGGAGTATGAGCCGTGGATTTCAATATATCCACATTTGCTCTGCTGCTGTGCGGTTTCTTCAGATTTTTTGCCGTCTTAGTTCCGTGATATCGGTACTCTACCATAGCAGCACTTTGATGACTTCAAAAACATACCCAAAATGTAGATAAAATTTGCCGACCCCTAGAGGGGAGACGTTCTCATTTGTTATCAAAAAGGGCAATTGGTAAAATTTGCGGGTTAGGTCATTGGGATGGACCTGGGGGATGCCCATCCACCCCCCCGCCTCATACCTCTGTGGTCAAAGGTTCAAATCCTGCCCCCCCCCCCCTTCTCAGTGTGTGTGGGGTTTCCATGTTTCCTCGCTATTGCATGGGTTGCTCTCCACACTTAAAAATATTCAGGAAAATGGCATTTCAAAATTGCCAATAGTGTATGTGTGCCCTGTGAGAGGTTATGACGCTATCCTGGGAGTTCCCCCACCATGTGACCACTGCTCAGCAAATTGACACAGCCCCTCCCATCACACCTGTAATCAGGTGTATGATGGACCGCAGGAGTACACAGGGCTCTCACCCACATATCCATAGTAACATCACAGCCGTACTTTGAATTATGCCATGTATATTGTTATATATCTGTTCATGTTCATCATACAAACGCTGGGGAAGTAGTCCTGCTAGCCAAATTAGCTACTGTTTAACTGTCATACAATTGCTGCATGTTAACACAGCAAAAAGGTAATGAACCACTTGGGTTTAACAGTAGAGTTACTCTACCATCATATGGTAATACTGTCGGTTACACATTGGCAGGAAAAAAAGCAAGGCAGGAGTTAGCATTCACCATGAAAACATTCAGGAATGTAGTTTGAGTCCATCTCAAATGGACTTCTACCTCTTCAGTGGAAGTGTCACTGAGTGAGTTCATTTTCAAACTGGGTTGAATGACTTTGAAAATGGTTATAGCTTTTCATATTTTAAAACCTCAGCTGCATGCACTGAAACTGAGAATTTATATTTTGGAATTGATGGTGAAGTCAGCACGGGCAGAACAGGCCAGGTTCTCATAGACAGGAGCTAGGCGTGGGAATTGAACTCTCAGCTGACAGCGCTTTCCAATGTGCCTGTTCTCGTGCAAATGGCAAATGAAGCTTCATTTTATTTCATTTCACCTCTGGAGATGGGCAGCTACTAAGCCAGTGAGAGTAAAAGTATGATGCTAAGAAGGTATATACTCATCCAGCTTGATTCATCTACTGCTTCGTGGTTAATTTATGAAATGCTGCGCAGGAGTGACAGGCAACTCGCGCAGGAAACCAACAGGACAGGGAATCGGCTCTAAGCCACCGATGGTGACATTTTCAGCTTCATTTAAATGCCTGTTAGTGCCACGTCTGTGTCGGCAACATCAATAAACCGATGTAGGATTAATTGCTGACGGGCCGTTCTCATTTTTAATCCCCTCCATAATCATTCAAGTCAAGCACAGGTTCCGAATAATCGCTTATAGCCTCAGTTGCTAAAAGAATAACGTTGCCGTAATTTTTAAAAGGCGAGAGTTGTTATAAATCTTTGCATTCTTATGGATGTGAGATTTTTTCCCCCTTTGAGGAATAGGGTAGTAAATTGAGCCATTTATTCTAGAAACTGTATTGTGTCCCAATTATGCTGTAACTTATGACTGAGTTGACGTTAATGGCATCCAAATAGCCTACATGGCTTTAGTGAAATTCTGACATTGTGAGTCAATATCCACTCCCCCCATAATCGATGGATGTTGTTTAGTGATTGGAAACCATTATGCTGAATGACACAGCCTTTTATATATTCGGAAGACAGGTGGATATCAGTTGCTCAGTGGTACGTATCAGTTGTAGTCCACGCTGTGTTTGGTAGGCTGTGGAAACCAAGTCATTTGAAAGTATTACACAGTCTGGGGATTCAGTCTGCTTCTTTGCCTTTTTGTGATCGATGGGAATAAAGAGGTTCTTGTGCAGATAGTCATCAACGGGTGGCCAGTCAACTGTGGTCCACCAAAAGAAATCCACCTTGCCAGGAGATCCATTGTGGTTTTACCTTGAGCTACCTTATCGAGGTGTACTGCAGCTCTGACAACCATTCCTAAAAACCCAGCTTTCAGTTTTCCTTTTGGAGGGTGTTTTCTTAACAGCTGCCAGCAAGATGGCAACTCTCTCTCTGGGAATTGTCAAAACCTCACAGCAAAACAGTATTGCGTCTCCAAAACTCCTCGGAAGGCATCTTAACTGGAATCTTTTTGCCCAAAAGAAAATGTGTGTATTTTACAGCATCGGTGTAAGAATCGGTTTGGGTTAGAGTTAGCAAACCGAACTTGACACTGAAAGTTTATCTGATTGTACCCTTGACTTGTTTTAGTATCCAAAATCTTGAGGTAACATGCTGTGTTAATGATGTGTTTACTAAGCTATAATGATAATGATATACAAAAACAAAAAAGCTAGCATGCTAGCATTGTGAGAGATTATCTGCCTTTTTCTCCTGCTTGTTATGCAGTCTGGAAAATTGGCTTCATTTGCCCTCAGGGACCATTAAAGGTCAGTTAATGTAGTCCGCTTAACGACAGAAGGCTTTAGCAAATAAAACTTCGCTGGTTTGCAGTACGTTACATCAATAACGTTAAGATCGGGGTCAAATATGGAAATGTCTGGGCTTCCTGCAGAGGGTATAGCAAAGGCTGGGGAGCAATTAGGCAAGCACTTGTGGTCTCCCTCACCTGTGTCCCCCTGTTGTGAACTAATTCTTCAGTTCCATAACCGCCATATACACCTAGCTGTGTTATATGATTTATGCGGTGCATCTTGTCTTGGTCATGATTTAACTAGGGGATGGGGAATTGAGGCTGAGGAGGAATCGATTAACCATTTAAAATTTTTGAAAGTCGTAGAGAAATTAATCAATGATCATAGTGGGTCATTCGGTGCGTTGGGATGTCAATGCCGTTCGCGCTTGCTGGTGGGTTGGGAGGGGCGGACAGTGGGACCTGGGAGGAGCTTTGAGGGCAGGAGGAGCAGTAAGAAATGCTCAGCAGGCATCTGTCTCAGTCCTGGAGTCACTCCAATGCAAAATATAATGTTGATCTCAGCAGCTGCTGAGGCAAGATATGCTCATCTCTGTCAGGACCTGTTTTCCAGCAGAAGGCAAATTATGTCTAATGACCATCCGGCCACTTAGTGCTGAGTGTTTTTTTTCCCCCCTCTTTTTAATGAACATTTTAGGCGTTGAATTTGGTTGCCAATTATTTTTGTCAAAGTGTATATATCAAAAGCCCGGAAGCTCTCAGAGTGGTGAAAAGGACCAATTAGGGGCTGAAGGAAGCCTGCTCCTATTGGTCTGTTGCCTTCTTGGGCCAACCGATGAAAAACAGCAGCAGCCCTGAGCTCACCTTAACGGATTGGGCAGCTCGAATACGGGGGTGCACATGCACTGCAGGGGAGCTGTCTGTCTCTCCAAGTGTGTATCCGTGTGAGCAAGCCTGGCGAGCATCCATCCATCCATCCATCCATCCATCCATCTTCAGAAGGCGCACATCCAGTACAGAGTCGCAGTGAGCCAAGAAAAGGCAAAAATTCAAGCAGCCAGCTTTCTGTTGTAAATATTTAATTCCAAGCAGGAGATAGTTATGAATTTTCTGTGCCGCCTCAGGATTACAGTGTTGCTTATTTAGCCTATCTCTTGGTCTGTTTAATTACATATAGGCATCTGCATGCACTCTCCAGTGAAACCACTATAATCAATCATTTCAATTATCCTGAGGTCTGCATAAAGGAGGATGAAAAATCAGGAATAGGGCTTGTAACAATCGGGCTTTTCTTTGTACTGCATTAGTGTTTCAGGGTCAAACACCATAAAGTTTAAAAGCATGTAAGGAAAGAGATATATTTGCCACTGCAGTCATTTTGGTTGTAAATGCGTGTTGATACCCCTGAGCTGGTAACAGTGTTCTCATCCCATTTGGGATTTATTGCAGGATAAGGCGTATGTTTGTAGCAAAGTCAACGCCTTCAGGTTGTTTTTCTGTGGCCCAGGGCCTGTTTGTTAAAAACATACTGACAAGCAGTAATGTTGCGTGTTTCCTGTGCTGAGAGCAGCTCTGGGTTTAAATCGGAGGGTTCCAGCCTAATGCAATTGAACAACACTGGATGCTCCGCTGGTTTTCGTACGAGTGCACAATCGGGCGGCTTATTTTAGCGGGCCCAGGGTGTCGTAAGCCCAGTGGCAGATGGGGGGGTGCGGCCATTGTTCCCGACCGCCTGCCCTTCGCGGTGCCCAATCCCCTCGCTGCTCTCTAAGCAAACAAGCAGAGAGAGATCCGCTGTAGCCATGCGGAAAAACGGCGTGACGGGCCAGGAAGAGGCCGACCCACGTTACAGCCCATTATCCTTCAGGGCTGCTCCCACTGGACTATTGTGCTCGTTCGATTCAGCCTGCCTTCCAGAGAAACGGGAGAACAATTTCACCCATTATAAAGCCAGGGAATAAACTGTTTTCTCCTCCGAGTCCACCTTTGGTGGTCCTATTAAGCAGTGCCCCCACCCAAAAAAAAAACAGAAAAAAAAAATTCTGGTTCTAAGTGCTTTGTGCTCCAAACCAGTCAGCCCAGAACTGCATGTCCTCAAGTTATGAGTGAATTACAAATGCGATCCATGCGGCCAAATTTAAAAACATTCTCCTCATAATGAGCAACAAGGACCGACTGACCCAAAAGCGAGGAGAAAAGACAGGACATTAAATAAACACAGATTTATTAGAGGATAACATATGTGAGCACTAAATTCTCACACTCTTTATAGTCACTGAGATAGACTCAGACTTCTATTGATTCTGTTATCTGGGCCTGTGTCCGGCAGATAAACTCTTTTTTTCCTAGTGCAGGTCTGATTTTAATAACTACTGCAGAAGCAGCGGCTGATCTATTGTTCCGCGCATAGCTCCACGCAAACACAACGTGGTGCGGCGAGACACGGCTAGAAGCAAGGAGCGAAAACCTTTTAAGAGAGACGGATGCCAACGGGCGGCTATATATCTCATTATTTTATGGAGCGGTTTCCCAGAAATGCACTTCTTGCGCTACAGGGGACGGCCTGCAGTACTACAGTTACCTCGCAGAAATCCCCCGGCCATATGCTCGCTCTTTACGCAGACGCTCCGTCCAACGGAGGCCCTAATTATACACCGTGCAGGACTTATTGGAGCGGCCCGTATGTCTAAAATAGGCCTCTGGGAAATGGCACCATGTTGAGCGGTTTGTGGCTTAAGTAGCTCCTGTGCTGCGGCGCGGCAGAACAGCCGTCGGACTGTTTCTGGTCGCAACGTTCGTTTTTTCGTACATGGGAGCGCTAGCAGTGGCACTAAATATTTGTTGGCTGCGCCATCTGTGCTTTCGGACCTAATTTCTATCATTTTCCTTCTAGCACACGTCACATTCTATTCAATTTTGCCGACATCTTTATCAACAGCGGCCAGATAAGATAACATAAGAGGAACTTAATCGATCCCAGGAGGAAATTCTGGTGTATGCAGCAGAAAAGTACATAAAGTGCTGACAAACAAACATCTAGTCCAAAAGAAGACAAAGAGAGTAACATAATGCAGACAAATAAACAGACATTGTAGCTAAATGTCATACAGGTATGTTATGTGGACATCAGTACAGTAGCATCGACAGTCCATTCATCCATCCATCAATCCTTCTATCCATCCCTCTCCCAAAAATGCTTTTCCATTACAGGATGACAGACTATACCAGAAAGTACAGGGCACAAGGCTGGGAATACACTATAAGGGATGTCAGTCCATCACAGAGCACAAGCTGGGAATACCCTATAAGGGATGTCAGTCCATCACAGGGCACAAGCTGGGAATATATAAGGGATGTCAGTCCATCA
>JAABNX020000045.1:6458251-6485805 GCA_015163995.2 Mormyrus lacerda | reverse complement strand
CACAGGGCACAAGCTGGGAATATATAAGGGATGTCAGTCCATCACAGAGCACAAGCTGGGAATACCCTATAAGGGATGTCAGTCCATCACAGAGCACAAGCTGGGAATACCCTATAAGGGATGTCAGTCCATCACAGGGCACTGTTCTTAAGTTTAAAATAATAGCATGCACCGCATTTCTTTATAAACCTAATGTTACTGGCAAGCCCAGGGGTTTCCAACTGCGCTGCCTGACTAGAATGAAAGATCAAAATATATGCCATTAGGATTCCAGGCAAATAAGCAAATAAACTAAATAAAATGGATTCAAAATTGTCTCTCTAATGATAATTGCGTGACAATCGCAGGCCCTGTAGATGCGCTTTATTGGCAAGAAATCCCACACGCCTTGCATGTGAGGCTGGGGCTCCTGGCAGGAAGGTAGATGATGTATACTTCTTCTGTACATGTTATAAGTCTATTGCATTTACGTATGAGATCAGATTGGGCAGTCAGGTGCCTGAGAAATGCTCCTTGATAGAGGTCCTTTATCCAGTTTGTTTAAAAACAGAAAGGTGTAGCCCCTCCCATCCCAGGTTTAGGCAGCTATGCGATAAACTGCATGTGAAATTAATAAAACCATATTTACAGTAGGTACAGAGTATTTTTAAGAGTTATTGCTTGGAGATATTTCTCAGGACCATAGTGGAAAGAAATCCGCTTTCAGAAATTTATTCCTGACTTTTCAAAATAGTATAAAGAAACGTGTAATCTCATTATAGTACTGTGAAGCAGTATTTTCTCCATGTGAGTTTTGGCATGTTTGTATACTCTTGTCATTTATTTACCAAAGAAATTTACGCAGCATTCATTGCCCTGTGTGGAAAAAGTAATTTCCCTCTTATGCTCGATAACTGGCTATGCCGTGCTAATCGCCAATGGCTACGACTAAACGCTTCCTGTAATTATCGATCGGCCTCTCTCGGCACCGTGCCGAAATGTTAGCCCAGAAATGTTCTGACTCAGTGACATTTGTAGGTTTATAACTAAGGGCAGTTCCGGGGCTTCTGTAACAGCTTGACCAGAATTAAGGCTGAACTTCTGATGTAGACTTCTGGTCCTAATGTTGCAAAGCATCCCTTAGGCTGGTTCACCACCATCGCACTTCATGATAATTATGGGCTTTTCACTTCGGCTTGTAAGCATCCATATGTCCATCCATCCGTCCATCCATTGCTCCGTATGTACAGTTTTGCCAGAAATAAGTCCCAAGCCAGCCAAAAAACTTCCAAAGAACAGTGTTCCAGAATTCTTGAGGTTGTCCACAGGGAGCAGCATTTTTGATCGTTGTATTCATCCCTGCGGCCTATTTTTGCCCAGTGTCTTTTTGACAGTGTACTCACAAACATTTCAGCTGAGGTGAGGAAGTCTTGACGATCAATGGATTTTTCTGTATGACCTCCTGCGTGGCACCACACCGCACGCCTGCAGAGATTCCGGCAGCTGCTGAGAAGATTCACCAATACCCCAAATTTCTGGGGTTTTTTTGTGGCTTGATGTCCTTCAAGAATCTGTGTGCTGGTTATAAGAGCCAAAAATTAGCGACATTTATGTTGGGGAGAGGTGGCCACAATCAGGCCTGATTACCAAGGGGTTCAGTTATTAATGCAATTTGAAAACTTTGGAAAACAAACAAACAGATGAAAGAAGCGCCAAAGTATGGTTTCATGGTCACAACCATGCTGCACAGCATCTTACCCATCTGATTGTGGAGAAACCGCAGCGGGATCAAACACTCCAGTAATACATTTGGGGCGTTGGTTTCTGTTTTATCTGTAGCATCAGTTGCTACATCTAGAGGTTTGGCCAGTCAATTCTGGTTTGTGTTCTGTCTAGAAAATAAACTGGAAGGGTTAAGGGACTGGTGGTGTAATTGCAGAACAGCCTTAAAAGCTTGAAGAACTCTAAAAACTGCTTATTTATTATGTACTGTGCAAGTAGCTTCATGTATTGTTATGTACAGTACTGCTTTTTTTTTTATATTCCGAGCAAATTGCGAATTAACCCGTACAGCTCTGCTTTCGTCTCATGCACACACACCCGCTCTCTTTCTCTCTCTCTCTCTCACACACACACACACACACACACACACACACACACACACACACACACAAACAAACGCCATGTTATTCACTATCACCCGACACAGATGATTTGAGCAATTTCTGTAGTACACACATTTGTGACAATTTGACGGAAAAAGGTATTTATATGAAGAAGGCATTTGCATTTATCATTTAGTCTTGGCGTTGTGAGTAATCTGAATTTCATGTTGAATTAAGAGCACCCATGCAAATGGAAGTTGTTCCAAAAAAGTAGGACGAATGATATTCAGTATATTTTGACTAAATGGGTCTGGAAAATGGAAGCCAGCGGGAGGGCTTGTGTGTAGCTCTGCGTCCCGGCCCGGCTCTGCGTGTGGAGTTTGTGTGCTTTCTCTGTGTTTGCTCACATGTGCACTCTGTGATATGCTGGCTTTCTCTGTCCTTCCGGGGATAAGCTCCTGGCTCATGCAGCTCAGTGCAGGATAAGTGGTTAAAAACTTAGAATGGATCAAGGAAACCAAAGAAGGACATTTAATGGTCGGGTTCAAAGACATGAAATTGTTCCTGTGTCCTGTGTATTATCAGTCAGAAATATATTCCATCTCTTCTACATGCCAGTTACTGCATTGTTCGTTCTTCGATTTAATGTTCAAGTTTGAATGAATAGTGACACGATAGAAACAAGATAAAAACATGTGAATGGAAGGAAACAGAGGAACTGGCCGTAAAAAAATTCACCCAAGGCATAAGGAAGCGCTCAGTCTCAGTGATTTCTTGAAAAGCGGCCATTTGGATATAGCGTGCTAGTTTGACGACTCTCATTCTAAACAGCTGTGTAGTGTTCCACGAGGTCCATTCCAAACTATATGCTCAGAGGCAGTGCAAGGAGGCGCTGATGGTCTGATCTTTTTTTCCCAGCAAGGCAGGCAGGCCGTGTTGACACGACACACGTCTCAAGCCCGTCGTCACGTCTGATGTCAGTTTTCCCATTGGCCCATTGCGGAGGAAATTCTGGAATCTGTATCAGAATTCTATGGAGAATTCTCGCGTTGAACACAGGAAAGATACAGAGAAGCAGGTTTTGGCGTAGCTGCTGTGCAAGTCAGAGCCTGACAGTGTCCGTGCTGGAATTTTATTTCCTGCTGTCATTACTGTATAAACAATGTGTTCATTGTGTTTGCTCACTAAATATTTGGATGAACTCTATTTACTGCTTAGTCCTGGATTATATTGTAGGTGAATAATAAAGCTGTATTCAGATACGTGACCCTCTATCCACTGTATTTAAACATTGCTTGAAAATATTCAGTAGCCTTTCTGTGGAAATATATGAAAAAAACATACACAGTATAGTGTGCAACCACTCCTTTAGATGCAGGAGACATACTGACGTTGTGCTGGTTTCGGTCCTGTGATGTGAAAAAGTTGTGGAACTGTGACTCCATCTCAAGAGATAAGGTTTTTATATATATTTTAGGTCGCTTTATAGCATGTTTGGTGCTGTATCCAAAAGTCCAATTTCCTCTCTGGTATGTTTATGACATCAGAGTATTCCTGTGACCTAGACCAAGGCGAGTGTCTGAGAGGTATATGGATGGACATCAGAGTATTCCTGTGACCTAGACCAAGGCAAGTGTCTGAGAGGTATATGGATGGACATCAGAGTATTCCTGTGACCTAGACCAAGGCGAGTGTCTGAGAGGTATATGGATGGACATCAGAGTATTCCTGTGAGCTAGACCAAGGCGAGTGTCTGAGAGGTATATGGATGGACATCAGAGTATTCCTGTGACCTAAACCAAGGCGAGTGTCTGAGAGGTATATGGATGGACATCAGAGTATTCCTGTGACCTAGACCAAGGCGAGTGTCTGAGAGGTATATGGATGGACATCAGAGTATTGCAGAGTCACCTACAGATGCTTCCTTTTATATATTCAGTGATTTTCCAAACTTCCAAATATGCGAAATAAAATACAACTTTTGCTTTTGAATACTAAGTCAGTTTGAACTTATGACAGACGAAGGTTTATAAAATTGTAAAAATACGGGGAAGTTTCCTTCTGTGACAATATGCACGAAATAAACATGTAGAAATACGCATAGACGTGATGGATATGTTATATAATGATATATGTTGCACATTACATTATGAAAATGCCACATTTTCCAAACGGTACCTTATTTTAATGTGGGAGCTTGGATACTCTGAATGCAGCTGTGAATTTAGGACATAAACAATCGTTTAAAAAAGCACAGGAGTGTCTTCTGCAAGTGACCCATTTTCACGTTCCTCAGATGTGTCAATTCTAGAGCCCGCACACTGCTGGGGATTCAGCATTAATTTGTATCTGAATCAGCTGCTGTTGTGCTGTCAGTCACCCGAGCTGCGACACGGGGTGTCGCTCTCGGTCGTTTGCCGAGTTTCCGATGGATCCATTTGCACATAAACCACCCCCACGCACACACACACACACACACACACGCGCGCGCACACACACACACACACACACCACCTCCCGGGCAAGGCATCCCTCACTACTTGTCATTGATAATAAATCAGCATTTCGGCTCTTGCTAGTGCAGCTGTGAATTTTAATGAATGTTTAAAATGCCATTAAAGTGGGATATGGATGATAAGAACTATTCTGCCCGATCCCAGCAGAAGCTGGCAGGGCTGGGACTGCAATGGGTACTCGTCCCTCCGTTTATTGATGAAGACCCTGACCTGAGGTGTTTTCGGTTTGTTTATTTAGGGTTTTTTTTTTTTTTAAATTGCAGGGGGGGGGGCTTTGGGAAGCGATGTTCCCTCTCACTTGTGCCCGAATTATATGTCTGAGAAACTGTCACAGCTGTCATATTGGTTGAACACTGAAAGCGATTCAGTCGCAGAGGAATGGTGTCAGTCTCGGAATCCGGCTGCTTCTCATCGAGCCTTCGGCCGCCGCCGGCTGACCGGACAGCCAGGTAAACGAATCAATGAGAAAAGCAACCGGAACAGCTGATCGAGGACGAAAACGGTGTTCGCACTAAGTGGGGTGAAACACGCAGCGTGAATATCCTGGCTGGTGATTGAATCGTTAGCTGTCCTTAGGTTTGGTTACAAACCCATGTTTCTTCCATGTCGCCATTCAACATTCAAACTGTCATATAAAACTGAAACGTGTCTGATGTATGGATGTAACACAAAAGTTTGATCATCAGACACGATCGGCTCAGATCCACCCTGGGGCCCCAACGTACACAGAAAAACAGGAAAGTACGTAACATCTGCAAAGCTATAACGGATCTCGTCATCCTTAGGTTAAAAACCCTGGTTAATGGCTGCCGTTCTTTTCTTCTTGACAGTAAAACACTGGAACCCACGGCTCACAAAGTCTTCTCTTGTCTGGCTGTTGCTTTCATCTTCCTTGTTCACCTTGCTTCATCTCGTGTTCTTTCTCAGAGACACTAAGTAAAGAGGTTTGTCTACATTTCAAATGAGGGTAACACCCGATCCCCAGTCCCTCCTGTGGGGTTATGCAGATTGGACGTCTGCCGCCTGCCAGCTGACTGTCTGCGTCGCAGGAACAGAAGTCGATACGTGCCAGGAACGCCGGCAGTGCGAGGTCTGCTCCTGGGGCAGCAGGGCTTCTCGTCAACACAGGCTTTTCTTGCACGTTGGCACCACGTGGCTCACCAACAACTTCCTGAAGCGTCTTTCTGCCAGGCCCAAATGGAATTCTGGTGAACCGAACTATTCCCATTTTTTTTTTTTTAGTTCCCAGCTTGCGGAGAACTGTGCTGGTAATAGGCCGGCCCACGGTATGTAAAAACACAGTGAAAACACTGTCACCATTCAGAGGAGGAGGTTGGTTTTTTGGAACTCCTGCTGCCAAATGTGTGCCGGAAGGCTCCCAGAGTTTCTCCGGAATCCTTGCGTTGAATTAGCCTTTGTGGTGAATATGCGTCAGATGTTCCATGACAATGTTGCATTCCAGCTGAAGCAGAACACTCTTTCCCTTGGACTTGTGCAACCTGGTAACGTTTCCCAAAGAGGTGAAGAGAAAGAATGAGCTGATCCCCACTTCAATGGATGTACTCTTTGGGGTCAGTGTCATTTTTATATCATTGACACAAATCATCCACGGACGCGAGCAGGTATTCCGGGAGGCTGCTGCACATCCTCTGCCAAGCATTGTGGGAAAATATCGCTTGAGAGAGCACCTGCTTTGCATGTATGACTTCTTGGGATCAATCCCCAGACTCTTCAGTTTGATGTACCCTTCGTATTGCTGTATTTATTTGGCACTATAGTCTAAGGGAGCCATACAATTTCATCATATACACACGAGACACATTCACTAAGTGTAGTGTCTGGGCACAGGAGAAGAGACAGATGCCGTAATGCGGGAGAAGGGTTTATTAGGAAGAAAGCTGGGTGCGCCAAAAACCAAAACGGACATCCGGGCGGGTAGTCGGGTTGGTCGCGGGAGAGCCGGTCTAAAGCCGGAGCAGTCAGTCCTACAGGCAGAGACGGGAGGTGAAGACGATGGGATGGGAGAGAGGATGAAGGCAGGACGGGAAGGCAAGCTGGGCAGGCAAGACCAGGTAGGGAGGCAGTGTCGACCAGGGAAGCAGGGCAGGCGGGACAGTAGGGCACGACGAGGCAGGCAGGGCAGGCGGGGAAGACACGAGGCAAGGAAGCGCTCAGTAGATGTCGTTCACATGGCAACAGTACTTCGTACTCTCGGTAGGTCACTTGGTATTGAAATAGTGTGTTGGGATTTGTGACAGTTGCTAGCTGCTGTGTCGCTCCGCCCCTGTGGGCGTGGCACTAAGTCTGTCTAAGTCGAATTTCAGAACAGGTACATATGGTTCTTATTTATCGTCAGCTAGTCAAATGTTAGTATTCAGCATATATCTTCACTTTCTACATTTATACAATACTTAAGAAATACTTTCAAAAACACTAAAAGATCTTAAAAATAATAATACAGTACATAATGATAAAAATACAATAATAACAAGGGAAACTACATACAGTACTGTACTCGACCTTGATGTGACGAATCGCTGAGCCGCACGATGTATTCATGAGTGTCACACGGTAAGTACGAGTCTGTGCATAGGTCAGACGCTCTATAGCCAGGGACTGTGTGTAAGTATATGATAGTAAAACATCCTTAAACCTTAAGTGCAACGTAATGCAGGTAAGGAGGGTCTAAGCGGGGCCCTAAACGTCAGCCAAGGCCACTGATGTCTCGCTTATGTTTGTCACACTTGTTTACTTCCAAATCAAATGTGAAGCTATCTGAAAAAGCCCCCATTAGCCGCTGTTCCTAAACACAAATGGGCTGATATGAATAATTTCTGCACCATCTGCATGCAAAGTTAGACCATGTCTCCGAGGGCTACTCTCCTCTTGCAAAGAAAACATCAATCTACCGATATTCGTGTGCAGACGGAAAAATGTTTGGCACGGATCCTCGCTCTGTGCTTCTGGCTTGACACTGCAATAGTTCTTTTCTTCAAGGGAGCGTATCTTTTATTGATTATGATTTATTATTCATCATTTATAAAAAAAAGAGAAGAATACAGCAACGATGTGAGGAAGAAAGAACCGTATCACACAATATTAAAATGCTGAGGACGAATTAGATCAGGACAGTACAATATAATCCTAGATAAAAAAAAACAAATTCTCTAAATTAAAGTGGGAAAATGATATTTTAATGTAGTATAATTCTCTTGTCTTTGCTTGCAACGTGTGAAGGCTGCTTTAGTTGGTTTTAACTGTAATTTATTCTAGATCAACAATTCTCTCCTCTCGTTGTAATTTTATTGATAAATCTGGAGTAGCTGCACCCAGAGCTGAAGGATGCATATTTTAGCAGCTGTTATGGCAGCAGAAATGAATCGCTTCTGGATGAACATAAAAACACTATCACTCAGCAGGGGACAAAATGTGATCTATGGCTACTTTTTGCTTAACGGTGAAATGCTTCTGCTCCCTTCGCCACTAGCACGAGCAGATACAATGTAGCTGTGTAGGAGATGTGTAAACAGCGGCATGTCTGGTTTACACCATTCACATCTAAACCAGCAGTAAATCCAGGGATGTCTGGTAGACACTGAGTGATGATAAGGTCTTCTTCATCCTTCTCATACAGATGGTTCATCTTCTGTTCTTTATACAGGATTAATCTAGTAGTCTCTCTTCCGTTTTATTTTTACTTTCAAGCTCTTTAGAAATATCTCTTCCCAGAAATGCTGATGTGGGAACGACTTCAGCCTCAGAGACAACTTACAAAGCATCACATTCTTGTCAGTTTGAAGAGTGCAGTGTGAAACCTTACCTTATAACCTGAGTACATGAAGGAAACACATGTGCATAAGAAGGTACGTTTTCAGGTGCCAGGTCTGTTCCAAGTAGATTAGGCAATTCAGAGAGTTAAAATGTTCTAAAAAAATGAATATGGTTGAGCTACTTGACTGCAGGATTGTTTTACTGGGCAATAAAACTGTTTATAGCCATAAGTGTAATAAACATTGTGTAACTGTGACCTAACTAGGAGTGGTGGTCCTGAGGCTAGGGATCTATGCTAGCAATCGGAAGGTTGTCACTTTAAATCCCGTGAATGGAAGGAGTGGTTCTGCTCCGTTGGGCCCTTGAGCAAGGCCCTTAACCTGTAATTGCTTTGCGCTGGATATGACGCTAATCTACATCCAGCCTTGCAAGCAGGTCCTCCAACTTACAGGGAAAATTTGGGGGTTTGGTGACAGGATTGGCTCTTCGACCACTGTAAAAAAAACTCCCAGTGTCCCATTGCATTTGGAGTAGTGCCCTGCTGAGGTATCACCTGCTGTACTTGGGTTCTCATCCCTGAGGTTGTCTGTCATGTGGTGGGTGTGTGATGTGCGGTATGCTCCGCACCTAACTAGGAATATGACAAGAAGGATCGTAGGTTTTGTAAAAGGTTGTGCTAGTCTTCATCCAACAGTTCATGAATTTCAGCGTCAATACCACAAGCAGAACAGTTCTGATAAATACTTCATAGTAAGTTAGCCTTTCTGTGGGATCCATTTGCAAGACATGCTTTCCTGTCTACCACCGGAACATCTTTAAATTGCATCAGAGGACAACAACAGTGCTATTCTTATTCTAGTTTTACATACATCTGTGTTTTTTGAAGAATTTGAAAAGAAGAATGTATCAGGCTATCATATTAGAGGAAGGATATCGAAAACCACTCCTCTAGCTTGTTACATTCATTTGAATCAATAATTGCCGGGCATGGAATAAAAACTTAATGAGCGTTATACTGCTTTGATGCTTGACTTGCACATTAACAAAGTCCTTGAAAAGGGTGATTTCTTAATAGCGACAAATGTCCTTCGCTCTCCAACATGTAGCAGGACTGAAACAGAGCTCTAAAAACTCAGAAAGTGATCAATAAAGAGCTACCTGGCCTTGATGGGAAACCTAGACGAAGTGAGTGATCTCTTAGCACATAAAATTAGAGACAGCCTGACTTGTACCCTCCGTATTGATGAGCTTCATATTAGCTATGTGGCTTATGCATTTATCAGTCTTGAGTCCACTGCATGTTGGTGAGAGTCTGTCTAGCTTTAAATGTGCTGTTTCAGTTCTCAGTTCACCCATCATAGAAAGCCTGTGGCCTGCAGCTACAGCAGCTACAGCCAGGAGTGTCTGTTTGTCATTCGGCTTGTTTCCTCAACCTATAAGGCTTATTGGACTGTATAGATTTAAACACAAGCTCCTTCGCCTCAGTCTTTGACGGGTCTGGACTAACTTGTCCCAGCCTACCTTAAAAATGTTTTCAGAAATTTTCAAACATCTATCATCTTAAATATTCTAAATGTCCACTTGTCTTCATAGTGCCTAACTACCAATTTAATTTATGCTTCCTATGAATTACTACAGTATGAGTCTATAAACACATTCATAGCACATTAGAATACATTCATAAAGCTTTAAAAAAATATTTAGAAAAAGGCAAAACACATTATAGCCATGTTTATTATGCACTATGACTGCCTTATGAAGCTCTCATCTATAATGCACTATAGATACATCCTGAATGCTTATTCTGACCATTATAATGCATTATGAAGGTATCTATAGTGAATTATAGGTGAGAGCTTCATTGGAGCTTATGAAGTATTATAATTAACACTATAATTTCTTATGACTGTCAATAGAAAATACAATAACGCTTTATTAATTTTTATACTGACCATTATAATGCATTTGGAAGGTACAGGGATCAGTAATAGGTTATAAGTGATAGCTTTAAGTAAAGTGTAACCGAATTCTCTTCTAAAAAAACAGATTAAACAAAATGTTATAATCAGGGCCGATCCATCCATGGTGTACACCAGCCCAGCACTGCCTGGAATATGCACCAAGCCCCCTCATAACCCCAACCAAGCAGTTGGAAGATGGATGGGTATAATCAGGGTGTTATTTAGACATACCTTGAGGGAGGTCATGTCTACCAGATGTATCGTGTATGATCATAAGCTCAGTACAGTCATAAGCTCACAGCCATCATTTTACTATAAGGCTTTTATAGAAGAAAGAGAGTCCAGGATTTGGGGAATTTCTATTTAAATTCCAGGCTGGGGAATTTCATTTGTCTAACGACAGGGAGTGGTGGAAGTCTGCTTCCAGTTGAGGATATTCAGGAAGGTGCATTGTACAGGAGAGCTTTAGTACATTGAGGCAACATGTGACATGGTCACAACGGTTAGCCTAGCATCATAGGAATTGGCCAGGTGGGGCCTACCAGCATTGCCCTCACAACCTTTATGTTTAACCATAATTACATCCGTAAACACCCCACTACATGGACGTATAAATTTTAACTCTTCCAGCACAGCTAATAAATATTATAAGAACCTTAAGGACTTGCCTCAGTCCTGCTGTGAGCCTTGCTAGAAACGTATCTGGGCTATTTGCCATGCTGGTTGGCGTGGAGTTTCTCTGTAAACGATCCTGCCCCCAGGGCTCATCCTATCTTCCTTTCATTAGCAAACCTTCCACTTTCTGTTGGAGGTTATGTGATTTTACGATTCCAACGTTCTAGCATATATGAGGAGGAATAAACTGAAGGAATGTGTTTCACGGGAAGTAATAAGCACTTGTCAATCAGCCATATATGGGCGGTCATCCTGAATCACACTAAATGTTTGCACTTTGCTTTTTAAATACTCAACCGCATAGTCTAGTAATGGTTCTGCCGTGGTGATTGTTACGCTCAGTCAAAGACATAGACTGTGGGCCTTCAAACATTTGTAAGAAGCTGCAGAGCAGGTGAATGAACTCGAGATTCCTAGCTGCGTGTTTGTCTTCTCTTTCCAATGCGGATCTGGACTCTCTGGAATCTCATCGTTCCCTTTACCTCTGTGGCAAATCGATGCCTATATGAAACTCCCACACTTCTTATGGTCAGACACATAAGTGGGTTGCATCTGATCTTATTTATAACCCTGCACCACGAGTCTCCTTTTCTCACCGCATGTCCTATTGCCTGTTTGCACTGTTCGTTCACAATGGGATGCTTTTGTCTTGTTACTCATAGCAACAGCACTCTCAATCGTAAGACTGTTTTTTTTTTTTTATGTTTAGCGATCTGCAGTGTCTGGATAATGCTATCTCAGCACAAGGTCCTTTTTTTTTGTTCTCTGGAAGTGTAATAAAGGACAGGCTGAGAGGTGCAACTGCATTGAATTTGCGAGACCGCGAGCGGAGTGGAGCGGAGAAGCGCGATTGGCTGAACACTGTTTGTTTGTGGTCCTGTGTGGTCTTAGGTGCACGTCGTTCCATTATGGCCCAGACCTGCCACCCACGTCCATCGTGATCACCTTCCACAACGAGGCCCGAGCCACACTCCTGCGCACGATCCGGAGGTGAGGCCGTGGGCACTGGGCTCCCGTACCGCGGAGGCCAGTCCTCTGAATTCCGTCTGAAGTGCAAATGAGCCAGTGTTTGCTTCTGTGCCCCTCTGGCCCCTGGAACTGTTTTCTCTGACAACACAAGCATTAAACCTGAGTACATTTCCATTTACATATATTTCATTGAGCAGATGCTTTTGCGCAACGCGGCATACGGCTGAGGCAAAATAGCACATTACAAACATACTTGCTGTCAAGGAGTCGACTAGGCATAAGCGCAACTAGGCTGAGCTTCCAGTGGATGTCCAGGTACAAGTATAAGTAGTATAGAGCAAGACCTATGCAACAGTCAACTTCCATCAAAGCAACAACCTAATGACACAATTAGGTGATGAAAAATGCAACATTTAAAAACATTCACAGGAATAGATGGTTCTTGAGGCATTTTGTAAAGCTGGGGAGGGAATCTGAATATTGGATGTGCTTTGGCAGCTCATCCACCGTTGCGGAATCACAGATGAGAAACGTCTGGAGTGAAGGAGACAACCACTAGATCTTTTGATGTTTTCCGGTACCTAATAATGTCATATGAAGGCTCCTGAATCCTGTATCCACTGACAAGCGGACTGATTTAATGAGCTCTGAAGGTTTTCAGAACCTACCGCTTGACAGGAAAAGATTCTGAGCACACTGGTACTCGGACCAGAAAAATCCCGTTTCTCCTAGTCAGGTCCTGCCAGATTAATTTTTAGATGCCTCGCCCTAATTGGAGTACGCACCATCCCTGCCAGAAATACCTGTACTGCTGCAGGAGCCGTCTCCACAGGATCCCTCTAGACTATGGAAAGTTGCATTCTCTGCAATTTTTCTTCCCATAAAGTTTTTTAGAGAGGTACAAAAGCATTCTTTTTTTCCTTTCTACTTTGATAGCAGCACATCTTCTGGACTTGCTCTGAGGTTAACTGTCTCTCCCTGTCTTCTGTCTGAATTTATTTTTAATGGATATGATTCTAATCCCTCTGTCATTCACAACGGTCGCAAGGCACTCTGGGTAATCGCCCCCTGCGGCTCAGCAGTCCCAGGGGCCTGTCTCGGTAGGTGGGGTTTAATTAGCCTGCTGTTTTGTGGTTTCCACTGTGTTTGTGTCATAGCCTCCGCACAGTATGACTTTAATTATTTATACCCTCAACTTGTAGCCCATGGTGATGTAACTGAAAGGAGCAGGAGGGGAAAAAAACAACATAGTAATGTTTATGGGGTCTTGAGGTTTCGCTCGGTTGTCTCATTTGTTGAAGACTGACTCAGAGCTAGCATTTTCGTAGCCGCTGCTGTAAGCCAGGGAAACCTGTCTTTTCCCCGGTGACTGTCACAAAGGCCGTTTTCTATCTTGACCTCTTCACTTTGTTCCCATGGGGGCGCTATGTGAACCAACACTGACCTAAAAATGGATCTGAAATGTAGACTGCTAGCCTAGCCTCAGCTTTCGGTGTAGGCTGCTGGCCTAGCCTCAGCTTTCGGTGTACACTGCTAGCCTAGCCTCAGTTTTTGGTGTAGACTGCTAGCCTAGCCTCAGCTTTCGGTGTAGGCTGCTGGCCTACCTTTCGGTGTGTGTTCCTGCTGAAGCAGCCTATTACTGCAACTGAATCCTATGTCGAGAGAACATTCTAGCAACCCACACAAAGGCCTGTCCCTCAGACATCTCTGGAAACCACGGAAGGAGGGCGGACAGGAATGACGGCAGTCTAGGCGGTGATGCTACGGATGAGCTCTCAGATTTTTTACCACCCTGGAGAGCACGGTCATTACCCCAAAGCTGCGACGTGGTGTTTTAGTAATCTCAGGTGTCCTAAAAAGAATCCCTAAGTGTCGTAATAGTGTGGAGGTTGGCTATAATTTAGAAGGAGTTCATAAGGATTTTATTAAACGAATAGGTTTAATATCCACCCTGCTTTCAATTCTCACTTGTGAAGATTAATTGTATAAATAGAAATCCTGCCTGGGAGGAGGGTATTGCCGTAATTAGATAGTGTTCCCCCTGTTGTCCGGGGAGCACTAGAACTGTTTGGTCCTACCAAGAACCTTTTCCTCACAGTTGTTCCGGACCAAAAACATACAGCAGTGTTTCCCAATCCGGTCCTCGGGGATCCACAGACCCCCAGGAGTTGGGAGGGAGCAAAAATGTGCACTGTCTGGCAGGAAGCTGAGAGGGAGCAAAAATGTAAACCGGCTGTGGGTCCCCGAGGACGAGACTATGAAACACTGAAATGCAGGAATGCATCTGGAAACCAAAACAGGGCATCCATTCAAAGGCCTGTCTGTTCTTCATGTAATTAGCCAAGAGGTTCAAATACAAAGCTCATAAACATTTCATGACATCAATATAATGACCTTGTTGACACAGCAAGGAAGATTGTGAAGATCTGAATCGGCTCGAGAAAACTCAAGGTTTTTCTCTGTTTAAGGGGTCTTCATTGAGCTAGCAGTCATTATTAATTAGATGGCTATACAACCTGAATAGTGATAAACAATGATCAGAGTATTTACTGATTCATATATGATGAAAGGAATAGGTGGCTGTAGTCTGTTGCTGGGGCCGTCATAGTGGTTGTAAGGAGATCCTCCATACCTGGCCATGGTCTACAGGAAGGAATTGTCTGACAGTAAAGAAGGCCTTCCACGCAGAATAAAGGCATTCTGTCAGGGTGTTAAATAAAGGTGTGTGGATGTTGAATGGATGGCATGTTAGAATGTAGGCTGGTAGCTAGCGGGTAGACTGATGAATGCCTCTTTCCTGGACAGCAATGGAAAAGCAGAATTGTTGGTCTGACAGACATTCAATTATTTACCTCTGTGGGTTTGCCAGTTTCTGGGGGAGAGTTTTGTGCATGTGCGAATGTGAAAAAAAAACTATGAAAGTTAGAAACATGGCTCAACATTACAGAGCTTAGATGCCTGAGCTTGCCAGTGATCTGTCTGTGGGGGAGAGTTTCGCTGCAGGGCGGTCTTATGGGTAAAGCAGGTGGTGGCTGTGAGCAGAAGTGGATAGGCTCAAGCTTTTGTTCAGTCAGGGGTCAGGGGAAGTCATCCCTCACTTATTTTCTATGCATATTTCCACATGCTTAGAAATGTATCATGTTTAAACCCGATGCCAATAATGGAGCAAGAGTTTTGCTGAAATGTTCACTATTTAAAAATATTATGTTTGTAATCATTTGTAGGTAACTGACATTCCACCCAGGATGCTGTGTGCTCTCTGCAGCATTGATGCACTGGATAAACGATTATGCAGGATGGATGGATGGATGGATGGATTAATTAAAAAAAAATCTAAAATATCTAAATTTGTTTTTTGTGTTCTTAAGTTATACGTCTTTCTTCCATCCGTTCATCTTCCGCAGTTAATCCAGTACAAGGTCATGTGACCTTCATCCTGCAAGGCAGAGTCACACACACATCAGTGTGGTTGTTTCAGCTGCCTTAAAGGAACTGAACAGTGGCATGTTTCTGTCCTCTCTGCGACCCCAGCGTGTTGAACCGCAGCCCCGTGCACCTGATCCACGAGATCATCCTGGTGGACGATTTCAGCGAGGACCGTAAGTAGCACGTGTCCTGAATGGAAGGACGGGGCGCTGACTGAAAAATGGCCCGAGTGAGGCTGCAAACAAGAGCCCACTGCTATTCACTCTCTTCTAAGTTAAAGGAAACTCCCTCTGCTGTTCAGGAAGCTGGGGAATCTGGAATGTCCCAAGACAAGTAGGACCCAGAGTCTATGAGGTTTCTTAGAGTCAAATACACTGACTACCGGACTGAAGAACTGTTTCTTCCTCAAAGCCATTTCCATCATCAGTATATAAATCTGGACTAGTGGGTGTTACTTTTTTTTGTGAGATGTCCAGGTGTTATTTATTCATTGCACTTTTGGACGTGTGTATTCTGTGAGCTGTTCTTCGTAGTGGACCTGGCTACATGAGTACCATTGCGATGCACATGGCCAGTGCAACTTTGTGAGAGCTGACTTCTGATTGGTTTTTCTCTGCTGCCTTTGTGTCTCTTCCAGCCAATGACTGCCTTCTCCTCACCAAGCTGCCCATGGTCAAGTGTCTTCGGAACAACCAGCGAGAAGGTGTGTGTTTTGGGATTTTATCTTTTCATTTGACTACATTGGGTGGTGTCAGAGTGTAGGCTGAGTTTTTGCTGTAGATTTGGCTGTGCGGAAGTGGTACATTACTACTATGAATGACGCTTCCAGTAATGAAACAGCTGCTTGACGCCGTCTCTATGTCCGTTTTCTGTATAGCTAGCTAGCCCTTGTTACCACACCACTAGGGCGTCTGATCACGCTTCACTCTCATCAACTCACCATTGATGGTTTTCATGGATCTATATATCTTCTAACTTATGGTTCAGTCCAGGGTCACGGGGACACAAAGCCCATCCCACAATGACGCTGGAGAGAATGCTAGTCCTTCGCAGGGCACCCACACAATACGCAATTTATAGACATCAGTTCACCTAGCTGCATTTGTTTGGAGTGAGGGAGGAAGAGCAGAGCATATGGAGGAAGCCCATATCGCACAGGGAGAGCATGCAAATCCCACACACACAGAGTAGAAGGGGGATTCAAACCCCTAACCCTGGACGTCTGAGGCAGCAGGGCTATGCACCGATTCACCATGCTGCGTAATGCTACAGTATATAATGTTCAGTGACCCTGTATGGAAGGAGTGGATGGAAGAGGAACAGATTGAGGAACTGCAAGACAAAGATCAACAAAAGCCAGAGTGAGAGGGCTCTGGCAGGCCTGAGCCGTGCTCGTTAGGGCTGCATGGCGTCCGTCCTGCGATGTCCAGCCGAAGGGGCGCTGGCACCTCGTTAAGCAGGCATCCCGCCTGCAGCTCTGTGCCGCTTGGCCGTCGGGGAAATGCGACTGAACCGCAAACACTGTTTGGACTCAGACGCTGCTAAGAAGGGATTTTTACATGCTCCACAAGCAGCGAGACCTGTGCTCCTCACTGCATTGTGGAGAATCGCCACAGTCATGTACTTATCTCTCTTTCTCTCCATTCATCTTATCGTTTGCACTCTGATAAAAATAAATCTTTTAACGGCTATCTGGCAGGAGAGGATAATACTGCATAATACTCAAACTCCTGGTCTAGGCAGTAATCAGGGTAAATCTGGTAAAGCAAAAATGGAAAAAACATTTCATCCATCCATCCATTGTCCAGATGCTTATCCTGCTTAAGATAAGCAGTTAGAAGGTGGATGGATGGATGGATGGATGGATGGACGATGAAGATCACATTGACCTGCCTTGCTCTGCATGCAGTGCTGCTCCTGCTGTCTGGATCTGACCTTGGAGCCGCATGTTTAATACGCAGCCTGACACCTGTACGGTCTAATAAAGATCCGTTTGAGATGCCCTCAGTAAAGCTGCAGCACCTCCGCAGGTGACCCGCAGTGTTCATCACCGAAGGCCCCCCCGTGCCTCTCACCCCTTTCCTTGCGCAATTTAAACATTTCCAGCCATAACCGACCCTTCATCCTCCCTGGCTCCCAGCACTTGTGTGCCGTATCCCTGGGGAGGCATCTGTCAGGTTCCACCCCCCCCACATTACGCCATCACTCTGCTGTCTGAAATGGCTGCCGTGTGCCAATTGGACCAGAGGCATCGCTCACAGGTGGCGGCGTTTCTGATTGAACCGTGACCCTGTCTGTGGTCGGGTGGAGTGCCTTAAACAGCCAAACCACCCCAGAGGCCCAACTCATTAGAGGGTTTTTTTTTGTTTGTTTTGGCGCCTCTGCTGGATGCAGATGGTACAGCTGATAATTAATTAGACTTGCCAATTAATTAGAGTTGCCAGTTCAGCACCCCACCCCCCAGGAAAAAAACACGCTTATCATACCACAGCCGTACACCATGAAAAAGTGCCGCATCTTCCATGTACATAGTCCTGCCGTCTGCCGTGTAACGCACGGATACGTTTTCCAGGAGAGTCATTACTCAACATCCTTGGCCACCAGTTCATGAGCTTCAACTAACAGTCACCTACATTCAAGTCAAGTGGAGCGTTAGTGTCACACCACTCGTATGCAGCAACATGAAATAGCATTCCCCAGGATCACGTTGCCACATCCATCCATCCATCCATCCGTCCATCCATTCATTTTCTGTAACTGCTTGTCGTAGTCAAGGTCCCGGAGGGTCTGGAGCCTAATCCTGCAGGCTATGGGTGCAAGGCAAGGAATAACCCAGGATGGGAGGCCAATCCATCACATATATACATGCATGCATAAAACGCATAGACAGATTGAACGAGTGCAAAAGAAAAAGTGACGTGTGAGAGCATCAGCACACGACGTAAATATAAGCAATGCTGCAATGCTTAGGATTCAGGTAATGATGGAATGATGGAAGCAGCAGAGCAGCACATAAATAATGCAGTATAAAAAAATTCAAAAGCGTAAACTTGGCGCGTTTCATCCTTAACCACGATGGAGCCAAAGATCAGGAAATCGTGGCTTGCTGCTCTCGTCTCGTTTAATTATTGCCTAAGACGGTTCAGTGGTCTTATAGAAATATCGCAACCAAAACATAAGTCACCCTGCATAAGTGATTAAATCAAAATAATAATAATGGTCATACATCGCGTGTTTTACATAAATGTGTAACCTAAGTGTAAAGAATTCCGATTAACGATCTGTCACTATAATCAAAACTAACGACCCTCGCCTCATTTTGTCTGAGAAGCCAGGGTTCCTGGGTACAGCCAGAAATGACTCATTAGTGCTGTTTGATTGTGTCGTAGGCTGTTATTTTTAACCATGGGTGTGTCTTGACTAGCAGAAATGTGTCGTGACTCCTCTTCTGATAGGATCACACGCTGTGACTCCCCAAAGTTCCTCACTGAAAAAAGACTGAGGAATTTAAAGTCATCTTTTTTTGCACAGAAAGGAGCATGTTCGGTTCTGCGTTGTAGTCGCTATTAACCGGAGGTGGATGTCATTATCACTGACCCCCCCCGCCCCCCCCCCATCCCGACATGGCCCGTCTGAGCGCGCGCCGCCGTCGAAAGGAGGGCGAGCTCACCCATCCAGAAAATAAAGTGTTATTGAGGATGAAATGGGATTTTTAATTGGTCAAAAGCAGCACAAAACCTAAGGTGAATCCCGCCATTTCTCAAAGACTCTCTCCACAGAGCTTGAGCCTACCGATCTCGCCCTTACTGTATGTCCAACTCGCCTGTCAATTGCTCTACTTTCTGAAAGTGCTTCTTGCACAATTACGTTTGTGCTGGAATAGTACTTTTCCTGCGGTGGACTGGCATCCGTTCCAGGGTCACCATCGCCTCCAGCCATATTCTTCATAATATGGGCTCTAGACTAACACAAACCAAACCCAGAGAAAAATGGATATTTATGAGAGTGGATGAGAGGAGGATTATGCCGGGGATGTATGTACCCACTGGTGTTGCTGAACTTTCCCAGTTTGGATGTAAGAGCGATGTGGGATGGAGCAGCATGGGTCATGATGTACTCTCACCTCCAGGATTGATCCGCTCCCGGGTTCGGGGAGCTGACGCTGCCCGGGCAGGGGTCCTCACCTTTCTGGACAGTCACTGTGAGGTCAACAAAGACTGGCTGCCCCCACTTCTTCAGAGAATAAAGGAGGTACCATATTCCACCCCAACCCAGACCACATTGTCCCATAAGGCCAAATTGTTATTTTTCCTCTGATAGCTGGTGACATTTCTCTGTCTCACTGCACAGCCCCGGAGAGATTATACCTAATGGTCCAGAAGTGTGACCACTTTGGGAGGGGAGCCATTCTCTTAATTGGTTAGCCCACCAGAAGCCAAGCTCTTTGTGACGGTGGCTCTCACATCTCCGGCTGACGTGCCTAGGGGGCAGGAGGGCGGAGTCAGCTAGGCACTCAGAGATATCAGGATTGCAGTGCAGATGGATAACTATCTCCGAATTATAGCTTTTAGGTGGTGAAGTGAACCACAGAATGGCTCCGGTGAACCTGTCTTCAAATCCTGGGTGGGGGTCAGAGGTCTCAGATATCAGCAGCCTGTAGGAAGTGTCATCAGAGTGCTGCCTGGACACAAAATCTCCCTTCTGCCTTTGATCCTTCTGCTTTCTCATCTGTTCTGTTCTTCAGCGGTGGGCTACAGCTGTCACCCTGTCATTTAATTTATGTGCTAATAGAGGAATCTTTTGACTACGAGCAATCAGTGAGCAAAAATAGAGAAGCAAATTGATTTTCTTGAGAGAATTATATATCAATGTCCATGTATTAAAAAGTATTACCTATCGATCTGTGTGAATGCGCACAGGAAAAGGACACACAAAGAAAAACAGCGCGCCAGTGTAAGTCTTCGATTCTACTGTTAACCCTCTTTTAAAGTGCACTGTCGGCAGCTGTCCAGCATGAATTTGCAGTCAGAAGATGTTATTTTCTAAATTGGAATGCATTAAGATGGTATAGCATTGGTATGCATTAAGATTGTTCCGGAAGCTTCGATATGATGAGCTCCTTTCGTAGGTTTGACAGAGAACTTTGAGTAGCATCATGGGTTCAAACAAACAGGCCTCAAGTCCTCCTGCTAACCCACATGGGGGAAAATGTGTCAAGAGAAAGTTCGGATGTGACGATTCCACACCGAGATTATTTTAGGAGCTGACAGCGCAACAGTCATCTTTTTTCCCTGGTTTCGATATCCTGGAAGATTAGTTGCATGCTAGCTTGCTAAGTTCTGTTGCAGAAAATTAGCTAAATTAAAAAGGGAAATAAATAAAACAAGGGTGAAATTGCTTGCAAACATTGACAACTTTGGTAATAATTAATTACACGTTGGCGGGAGTCACGCTTGCACAAGACAGTGAGGGTAACTGTTGGCTTCCTCAGCTCTTCTTGGCGTGGGATGAGATTAGCCTTTGTGACTCACGGGTCATTAGCTGGGCTTTGCGTAACTGTTCCAGGAGCTACCCAGCGTGTCAGAGGAGCATGTTGTTGACCGCCTCTCTTCCTGCGTTCAAGGACCCAACCCGCGTGGTGAGCCCTGTCATCGACATCATCAACATGGACACCTTCGCCTACGTGGCCGCCTCCGCGGATCTGCGTGGAGGTACGACGCAAGCTTGCCTACCTCGGCCTTCCTCTCGGTTTCGTCGGGACCGCTGGACTGGAGGATTTTTTTTATTCCGTTCCCCTGGCAACGGGGTTTGATGGGGAGGAAGCAGAGTCACAACAAACATGTAGAAAGGCATCCTCTCCATCCCTAAGCCCCCGAATCGACCCGGGAAAATTCAGTACACGAGTGCGAGGTGGGGGAGGCTTGTGCCCTGACTATCGGAGGAGTCATCTTTCATAACGTGAAAAAGTGTTGCTGTCAATAAAGCTACATCGACCTGCCGTCTCCCAGGGCCACAGACTGCAAGGCGAGCAATCTGAGGGAGCCCTCCCACATAAAACTCTCCCAAGATCCTCCACGAGTCAGACCACCATCTAAAAATGCCTGCACTGCCGCAAGGAAGCACGTCCAGAAATCCCCCTGATGTATTGTACGATTTTAATTCGGGCACCAGGGGGTGTTGTTTAAATGGCGAGCTAAGCAAAAAAAACCTGACAGAAGGTTACTGAGATGCACAGGGATAATCCATTAATCGGTCCCTGTGAATCATTTCGAAAACCCAGCGCTAATGTCAGCAGAAACGGGCGGCTAACTCGTCGACGGAGTGGCTGTTTTCAGAATTTGACCATAAGCTGTGTGGGCGCTATCAGGGAAATGCTAACACTTAGCTTAGCTTATCTTAGCCCCAAAGAAAGGGTCACAAGGTTGATCCCATTACAAAACAGAAGGGTGCATCCAGTTCTGGCCCAGCTGAACCCCGTCCTCCCGTGACGGTCTCTCTTTTCCAGCTGTGATCATCTATCCTTTCTCTCTTCAGGATTTGACTGGAGCCTCCATTTCAAGTGGGAGCAGCTGTCGCCCGAACAGAGAGCCAGGAGGGTCGACCCCACAGAGCCCATTAAGTAAGTGAAGGAAGCGGGAGAAGCTCACCCCAGCGGGCTCGTTAAGTAGGAGCGGGAAGGCAGAGAGAGCGACGTTAGCCATCTGGGACCTGGTCCTGGGAGACCCCGGCGGGGGCGAGGTGTGCTTCGACTTGGCAGCCCACACTGGGACACCACTGGGCTGCCTCCCTCACCAAGTTACCCCTGGTCCCACCGCCCACCCCCACCCACATTTTGTGCCCCATAACTAGCAAACCGGCTTGCATTTTGGAAATATCGATCTCTTCCCATGATGCCCTGGATAGGTAATGAGATTTTTTTGTGTCCTTTGTAAAAAAAAGAGACAATTAAGTAGCATTGCTGTGTATCAGATGCATGGATCTCGTTCCATTAAATCCTTGCCCGGCCACCCACGGTGATGCGCTAATTACCAGCCCCGGCTACATGCCTGCCCCCCCGAAGCCTGTGTTCCTGTCTCTCACGCGATGGGGTTTAACACCGCCTCCTGCTGCTCAAAGGAGAAGGCGTATCGGGAGGTGGTGGGCGTTAGCCAGGGAAGGGGGGGGCACCTTTCAACATACCTTGGGTACTTTTGTGGGCGTGGCCTGACCGTCCGGCAGAAAGGAGGGCGTGGCCTGACCCGTGCGGCAGAAAGGAGGGCGTGGCCTGACCCGTGCAGCAGAAAGGAGGGCGTGGCAGTGAGGGCTTTTTAGGTCTCTGCTGCTCAAGAAAAGGAAAACGGCTGCTGGATAACTTCAGTGGGTGAGGGGGACTCCTGTTGTACTCATGTAACGGGATGAGGAAGGGGTTTTTACCGCCCCCTGGGAATCTCAGGTGGGGCATCACAGATTCACAAAAACTCACACGGCGATGGACAGGAATGAGAAGCCTGACTGGAGTTCTCCATGATGAAGGCAGCCCCCCCCCTCACCCCTTCTGCACAAGGCTGGAATTATGGCCGCTACATGGCTGCCACCTTAAAACATTGACCCTGATGTATGTGTGTTGGTGTATCTGTTTGTGTTTGTGGGAGGTGTTTAGTGTGTGTGTGTCTTAGAAGACGGCAGCAGAGATATGATGTGAAGGTAAAAGATATCTGGAGCAGTGCTGCAGCAAAGCCTCTCGATCCGATCTCCGTAAAAATAGCGCCGGGTCGCTCTGGCCACAGCACACATCCCCCATGCTTGCGTTCGTCGTACTTGCCATACAGCCTTGTTTAATCCAGCAGGCATGTTAAAAATGCACAGGGATTTCCGGCGCGCTGAACCCACCGCGCCCGTCGCGATCAACGGCCGTCTGACCTCTTTACCTATATACCTTTGCCTCTCTGTCCCAGCCTCGGCCTGTTGCTCCATCCCCGGAAAATACCAGCAACTGCAGTTGCCAAGAGAAACGCAGATCAGACCACAGGCGATTAAAAAAAGAGAAAAAGCAACACGCGTCTGGATGAGACAGACCGTGCGTCAGTGATGCGTCTTCCCGTCTGGGCCCCTCCCTCTTCCCTTTTGGCCCCCTTTGCACATCGTTCTTACATGAGTGTGCCTGCAGCAGCGAATCATCACGCTTGCTGAGAAGACCGGCGACGGGTCCGTAGCCGGAAGAGCCGTTTTTGGCGCCTCTGCCTGGCCCGTTGTGGCTCGAACTGAAATAATGTGGCATCTGTGCAGAAACCAGGCCTATTTGTCCTGACTGGTTAGCAGAAGAGACTTCAAGGGAGGGAGGGGTTGCACGCCAAGGTGGTCCAGATGAAGTAATTTTGTTCCGGACCCAGGAATCATACACAGCAGACCCGTTCCTGAAGGCGCCGGTCCAACCATTTTTTTCTGCCTGGCCTGATCCTGAGGGTTAGCTCTAGCTCACGGACGTGAACAGGATCCAGGCGGCAGACACCAGGCGGGACTTCAGGAGATCAGTCTGCTCTCCCCATCATCTAATCCTGTGCCTTGAACACTGTGGGTTTAAATGGTGTAACAACGCCCCTCCCCCCCATCCGTGGAAAATCACCCCAGTGTTTCTGTCCCCTGATAATGAGAATGTATCACCTTACATGCCTCAATAACCCGAGTCTGTCAGCTCCAATAACAGGCTGGGCCTCGTATTACTCAATCAATTGAGGACGCTCTACACACACTCGCCTCAGAGAAGGAGCACTCTGTCCTCTCAAAGAATGCTCTAAGCTGCGGTAATAAATCAGCGTTTCAGACGTAATGTTGGTCCTTCTACATGCAGTAATGAAAACTTTCAGTTCAGGAGGTTTCTAGCCATAAAAAAAAAAATGTGGTTTCTTTAATTTCCACTGGTGTGGAGCTGAATATATATATCTGACCGTCCTGAGCTTTGCAGAACATCTGTGGACAGCCAGCTGCTTTCGGAGCTCTGTCACAGTCGTGGAAGAAGTCATAAGTCACCCTCTCTCTCTTTCTCTCTGTCTTTTCGGTGCTGCGCTCTGATTCTCGTGCCTGGCAGGACCCCCATCATAGCAGGCGGGCTCTTCGTGATTGACAGGTCCTGGTTTAATCACCTGGGGAAGTACGACACCGCCATGGACATCTGGGGCGGAGAGAACTTTGGTGAGTGACCAGACTCTGTAGACCCCATAGGGAGAAACATGCAGCAGTTCTCATGCCTTGAGGGATGAAGGACTTGAGGGCAGACATGTTGGCTAAACGCAAAGGGGTTTTATTGAGCTAAATGAACAAACAGGAAACCAACAGGATAGTGCGGGATGATCAGACATAGGACAAGTGGGTATAGGTGGATGGATGGAAAACAATAATAATAATAAGAAGAAGAATAATAATAGCAGATATACACTCACAGATAATAGCAGATATACACTCACAGATAATAGCAGATATACACTCACAGATAATAGCAAATATACACTCACAGATTCCCCACAACCGTGCATAATAGCAGCAGATATAGAAAGTGGATGACTGGAAAATAATAATAGTACAATTTCTATAGCACTACTGAAAAACAAATAGACCAGCATGGCGCATAAGGAACCATCCATCAATTTTCCAAGACTATTTATTTTATCGAGGGTTGCAAAGGGTCCAGAGCCTATCCTGGAGGCTACGAGTGCAAGGCAGGGAACAACCCAAACGCCTATGGGCAATTTGGTAACTTCAATTAGCCTCAGCATGTCTTTGGACTGTGGGGGGAAACCGGAGTTCCTGGAGGAAACCCCACGACGACACGGGGAGAACATGCAAACTCCACACGCAAGGAGCCATGGAGGAGACTGGAGCCCAAGTCCCAGAGGTGTGAGGGAACAGTGCTAACGGCCATTGTGCCGCCCAGGAACCTGCGTTTCAGTGTGAAATGCTGATGTATCCCTGATCCCCCTTAATCTGCTGTTGTACCCTTGATCCTGCTTAATCTGTGCTTCAGCATGTGTTCCCGGCTGCGTATGAGGGAGAGCACGCACGCCGTGTCGCCTCGGATAAAACTCCAAACGGCTTGGCATCACCCAGGGAAAGCGCTTTGTTGGATTCACCGGACAGCTGCGGAGGTCACATGACAGAGAGGGGCCCTCGCTCTCTGCTAATCCCACCAAGGGTGGGCAACCCAACATGGCTGCCACCTTAATGGGTTTTTCAAGATCTGCGGCGATAAAGTTAAAGTTACTTTGCTGATCCCCTGGAAAGAAAAAAAAAAATCTGCCGTGCTTAAAATAATTCATCCTAAAAAGTGGCACAGAGAGTGAGAATGAGGACTATGGTGGATAAGCCTTTTATCGTAACTCCTTAGGAATTAAACGGTGTGAAGGTATGTCCTGCAGAGAGGTAATCGTCTAAAATCTGATAATGCAGAATGGTCATGCATGTCTGTGCCTTGTACTTTCATGCTCCTCTTATATTTCTTAAATATATATGCTGTATTTTTATGTTTTTATAGTATATGTTTACAGCAGTGCAATGGAAGTTCGCTGAGCTTCCCTATCGATGAGAGAGACTTGTGTGTGATGACAGACATGTTGCCTTTTTTTATGCAAAATCATGTCCCAGGTCTAAAACTTCATGTTTTGTCAGGAAATAATGTGAGAAATAATGATAAATGATAATAAACAGCTTGCTGGGCTCCGGTGCTCGTGTGGGTGGTTTATATCAGTAAACGGAAGAGGTGGGGCACAGATTTCCTTCTGAGGTCCTTTCTGAAGATGGATGTCTGCGGTTTCTTCGGCTGCTCTGTGCCCCTTTACGGCTCCAGCGCCATCTATGCATCGTTTTCACCTTGCCCGGGTCCCAGACGGAGATCCCAGACTGTTCCGGAATGTAGCACGTCACAGAGAGTGGCTCTCCGGGGTCCCTCCGCCGCACACCCCGGCGTAAATGGCTTCATCGCGCACCGGGAGCAGAAGCGCTTCTGGAAGGGGTCGACGCGGGAGATGTTCGCAATCTGTTCGTGTCTCCCGTCCGTCCCGTGTCGGCTGCTACGTCTGTTTCCCTGCTCCTCATTCCAGCGAGGCGCCGCTATTCTCAGTGAACCCAGCTCAAGGTGGCATTGAGCGCCTCGGCCATTTCATCACGCTCAGTGATATGCGGAGCCCATCGATCTCTTTCATTCTCTTTTCAAATATTTATGCATGTTCAACACTTCAAACTGCAACAGAAAAGATGTAGCCTGGGACAAACCCGAAGCAAGCATTTATACAGGGGAGTAGTCAGAAAATCTCGACCCCCTGACAAAATGGCACCCTCAGTAGATTTTGGAGCCCCAATAAGCTGCTGGGTCCCTGTATCTGCCAGCATTTGAGAGTCTTATTTACACAGAAATGTTATGAGGGTAGAATGAAAAATGATTGGTTCTGAGAGATAGCCAATCAGATTGTAGAGGACGTGGTTCCAAGCAACTAGAGGAGCCGGGATTCTGTTTGGTTATCTCTCTGAACAATCATTTTTTTGTTCTGCCCCGAGAACATTTTTGTGTAAGTAAAACTCAGATCAGCCATCAGCCAGGGTCCCAATAGCCCATGTGTGTATGGTATATATAAATATATTTATATATATTTACATGTATTTATATATAGATACGCGCACACACATACATGCACACACATATACTTTTCTCCCCTTCTTCCTGCTACCCGCAGAGATCTCCTTCCGGGTGTGGATGTGTGGTGGGAGCCTTGAGATCGTCCCCTGCAGCCGAGTGGGCCACGTCTTCCGTAAGAAGCACCCGTATGTCTTCCCAGATGGCAACGCCAACACCTACATCAAGTAAGACTTGCCCTTCTCTCCTGCGCCATGCTGACTAAGGGCAAGACGGAAGTCTGTTAAGAGCAGGAGGCAATGAGCTGTGTTCACTCCCATAGTTAGTAAATTAAACTCTAAGGTTATCAAAGAGCAGGTCAGTGGAATACTAAGCCCAGACCTCGGAGAATACATTTTTCTAAGGCTTGAGTCCTTACATGCAGGAAAGATGATTATTATTTTTTCCCTAGTCAGTCTGATAGGAAGCCTTCTGTATTTACTCTTAGTCCAGCAGCAGTCAGGGAAGTATGTGGTGTGTTGTGCCTTATTTTGTGATAAAGCACTGTTGTGGG
>JAABNX020000045.1:6389654-6406636 GCA_015163995.2 Mormyrus lacerda | reverse complement strand
GGACTGTGGGGGGGAAACCGGAGTACCCGGAGGAAACCCCACGACGACACGGGGAGAACATGCAAACTCCACACACAGGCGACCTAGGCGGAGACTCAAACCCGGGCCCCAGAGGTGCGAGGCAACAGTGCTAGCTTATCTGAAATCTTTATAGTGAAATGTTCAAGGGGAAAATTTATGCCATTTTGTGTATATTCCTAAACGAGGAATGTATACATTACATTTATATATTGAAAGCTATTAACCAAAGTGATTTACAAATGAGAATCAGAGCAGAGATGCAGTCCCTCCAGTCGATGGAGAGCCTTGCTCAAGGTCCCAGTGGTGATATCACTCTGTTCCTGCAGGAACTGAACCCTCACCTTCTGATAAGCGGCATCCACGCCCCCGATTTGGGTTAAAGAAAACGATGACAAATGGATTCGCTGAACAAACAGTTTAATTTTTTTTGTGTTCTGACAGATAACAAATGCTACGAAATTCCTATCTCTGATTTCTTGTCTTTTTATATCAATTTATTATCAACCCTGTTAAGATCAAGGTGCAAACAGACAAGCATCAAAAACTCTGCCATTCAGCAATTTACATTGCAGCACTAGGCGTAAAACCAGCCTCACAGCCAGTGGGAGCATGCGTGACCTTCAACCGACTGAACATACTTTATCGCTGTGCACTTGCAACCCTCATCCTTATATGGTTGAATCCTGCACAGTCCAAGCAAAAAGTACTTTCCCAGTTATAATCCCAGCACCAAATGGATCAATGCACTTATGACCTGCACCAGGTAAATTTGGAAAAAGGTGGAGACTGCTTTTTAGGCCTCAAGGGCATTTATCCATTTAAGCACCAGAGTGAAATAGTTGCACGGGTGTTGTGAAATTCTTTGCAGGGACTGATGTCATCGGTGTTCAGTAGATATGGGGGTGAATAACAAAGGTAAAAATCATTTTGCTTGTTGTGGTCTCCCTGACTGCGAGGCTTCTGTGGACATACAGTCTGTGCTAATTAGAAGGATCATGTATTCTCATAACTGCAGATTGTCTCAAACACAATTTGGAGTGCTTTTGATTAAAAGAACAGATGAGAGAGGACCCATACAAATGAACCCAATTACAAAATAAATACAACCACAGCCAAGAAACCAGACAATGAAACAGAGTAAGACACTACAGCCAATTAAACTTGTGCTTTCACCAAAAAAATGTGTTAAAAACAGAACAAAGCGCATTTTGTTTTTGTGTACAGTATGACGCCTGGACCAGCAAGCACTTAACAATGGTCTGAGAGATCCCTAGAAGTCCAGGAACCTCTTGTGCTCTGCAAAACAAACCACTGACCCACACACATAAATACACACGTTCATGAAATAAAAAGACAGTCGAAAACAGTTTTAAATAATCTGCAGCCTTGTGGTCTATTGATGTGACGTGAACCCGTGGAGGATTCCCTATACTGAAGTCTCAGGAGAGTCTGCGGACAGGACCTGGGTGATGGCGTCACATGGTTTATCTGAAGGACACTCAGTGGAGACCTAGAGAAGCAATCATAAGAGAAAGAAGTCTCCTTAACGCATCCTCAAGCTCCACTTTGCCAGATCAGCTGTTGTGGAGTACCTTATCCAAAGCAATGCAGCAAAGCGTTCATTGATACGACACCAGATATGTCCCAGACCTGCCAGTTGCTCCAGTGCATCACTGTGCTGTCCTGTAAGCAATGGCTTTCTCTGGAGGAGAGATATACCTTCAAAACCCCCTTTAAAATACTACCTTTAGAATACTGGTAGGGAGGAAGCAGGATTCCAGTTAACATTCAATCCTGTTCCAGCTAATATATATCCTGCTGTGGCAGTGTAGGAATTAAAATACCTTTGAAACCGGTTTCTTAGATTCAGGGAACAAAAGTATTTTTTAATGAGCCTAAAGTATTTTTTCATTAAAAGAAAAGTTATTTTCAGGTGATGCAATGTTACAGTTTGATGTGTAAATCTCTAGGCAGAAAACCCAGCCGCATTTCTGACCCGGCACCTCCTCTTTCCAGAAGCACATCAGCTTTTATTTTGAATGAATGTGTCTGTTAAAGCCCCTTTCACTATCGTTATTTGGAATTACTTACATATAGATCAAACCTCATATAATTAAAGAACTAGACACCTGACCACAAGTCTGCGGGTCCGAGTCCCGGGACGCTCCCTGTACTTTATGGCAAATGTCAGATTGCAAAGTTTGCCTGTCAAATACCCAGATAAATCAATGAAGTTTAAAAACACGGAAGCATGAGCAGATTAAAGCATGTGCCAAGCGACTAAAAATAAGCCGTATATCACGCCGTAAAGCATCCAGGCGCTTGCAGATTATGATTATAACCAAATACAGTGTGTTTTTCACTAAGTCACCATAGCATCCCATTAAAAAACCCCAGCTTACTGCTTGCAGAGTTCTCTTGTCATTGCTGATGTTCATGTTGTGTCTCTTGAGTTCCGATTTTATCAAGGCTGAACAAAGAGATAAAAAAAACAAAACAGATTGACACAAAACCCCACAGCATTCCTCTGGCGAAGGTTTCATAGAGCTTAAAATGCATTGTACAGATCAGAAGCAGCATTAACTCAGAAACATGTAACAATGCATTACATTACATGGCAGAACATGTAACAACGCATTATTCTAGATTATTCTAGTAAATCATACTAAAAAGATGTACCCTAAACCATATTATTTAAACTTATATATGAAGATCTGTTATTCACTGTAACCCACCTCATGCTTCAAACTCTGTAAAGTTTACAGTTTGAGACCCCTTGAGCCTTAAGTTACAGTGTTATAATGATAAGACCTGACTTGGGTGATTCTTTGTACAAAAACACAGCTATATCTTAAGAGAGCGGCATTATGTATAACTGCAGACCACGTTCAGGAACTAGGAAACAACAGACATGATGTACAATTTGAAACTTCCTGAAGTTTGGATCTTGACAGTCACCATTCCCGAACCGATACATGAATTAGCATTAGCACCAGAACTAAGGGAGCAATCAGAATACTACATACAAGTTTTAAAAAAAACATCCCTGCTATAATCGTCCAATTACAAGTCCTGTACAGGTTTGCTGGAAGTGCAGGACAGGATCCTGGATGGGATTCTAGTCCCCCCAAGGTCACACACAAACAACAATTACGCACTATAGATGCCAATTTGCCTAACTGCAGAAGTAACACTTACAATCAATATGTAACAAAGCTTTTTTTTGGAAGCAATCATTTAAATTTATTCATGCGTTTTTAAGGGTTAAAAAAATGACATTTTTGGTTCAAGCTCAAGGCTTGTAAAATATTTTTACTTTGTAATGAAGCATGCCAATCATATATTTTGCTTAATTTGAGTTAAGTTGAGAAACTCATAATTTACTGAGAAATCACATATACGTATAGGAAGAGGGAATGTGTCAAATTACCCAATGGAAACAGCCAAGATAAATGTCAAAAAGGATGTAATCAAATACCATCACGCCCATGGGAGGGTCAGACGGAATTCGGAGCTGCAGAACCGGTTTACAAGAGCCAGCAGGCAGAAGGCGGCTATCACCTGTCAGAATGATGCCCAAAAAAATCCACACGCACAAGAACAGGTTCCCAGCCAAGGGGTCGTGATCCGTCATTATCCTTCCCTGGATCAAAGTGAAAATGATCCCAAACAGCTGAGGGAACAGGGAGAACCAAGACGTGAGAACAGAAACATCCATCAAGCACCAGACGCCCACTTTAAATTTACATGGGGTAAAGCTTATTTTTGTTACAAAGCTGGTTAACATAAAACCTTGCTTTTGCAAAAAACCTTTTCTTGCTATATGGATGCATTTCATATCAAGGTCTTGGTCTTAAGGTTTTATTAATTATTAAAAGTCTCGATTGTGTATGCAAGATATGCATCTGCATTTAAATAACGCTCAAAGCAGACAGACGTTGTTTGGTGGTGGATGGGTGAGGCTGCAGCGATAACTGTATATTTCATAATTTACGTGTCACTAAAACTACAATCAATGTGGTATGTTGTCACACTTCTGCTGAAACACCTGTAGATTACCTGTGCAAATGCATTTAGGAGACCAGACGATGTTCCCTCTGACTCCGGGTACGTAATTTCAACCCCAAACTCGAACCCCAGTGGTAAATAACCAGTCATAAAAAAGCTGTTAAAAAAATAACAATAATAATAATAATATAATAATAATAAACAGAAGTTAACATCTACAACATACCAACCATATTTATAAAGGCCAGACTTAACCATTACTAAACACTACTTTTGAAAACCTATGAAAGTGGTTTGTGCTGCTAGGACCCCAGGCACCAAGAATCAACTGGCCAACGGTAGATCTTCTAAAGACTTGAAGAGGAACCTTGTATTGTGTGCTGTCTCAGCTGTTCCCCTTCACCCTCAGACTCACCCCAGCACTCCCGCTGTAAAGAAGACCACTATGATACTGTCCAAATTCAGGGTGAAGGTGAAGACCACCATTCCAATGAGGGAGAGGATATAGACTATCAGAGTGGTCATTCTGAAACACCAAGAGAAATGCATACAGTCCACATCAGAATTAAGGACATTCTGATGTCCTAATTACATCAAAGAAAGTCAACAGTTAGCTTTTCAAATCTGTCAGCATTCAACATTACCAGTGCGGGACTCATTCCATGAGCATCAAAATCGAATGAGGATAAGATAAATACTCTCAATAAAAACGCTAATTAGTCTACCCTGTCACGAGAAACATTTATAAATCTGAGAAGGCAAATTAAGAGCTCATAATTTGTTGGAAACGACATGCTGTGCACAGGCAAAGCGCATATTATTAATAATAATAATCATCACTTTATTAATCCCCGTGGGGAAATTGTCATTTTTACGCCTCCCTCAACTTGCTCTTTGTGGATTAAGCTGTCCGCCAAGGGCAGCCACCCATCGCGGCGCCCAGGGAGCTGGGGGTTAAGGGCCTTGCTCAAGGACCCGCAGGCGTGCTGAGGCCAGAAAGCCAGGAACAGAGGCTTATTCATGCTATAAGCCTGCATGGGAGCCTTCCTGTCACTTATTTTAGTTTCAATCTGATGTGTTTATCGACTGCAAAGACATCTAAATTGAAGTTTCTATCTATTATAAACCTGACCTTCTCGTTGAAAACAATTCAGCAGCAGTTCAGGGTACAACATCAAGCCACTCCTTAAATTACTGAGTGCATGTCTATGAATCCCAGAACATACAGCAGGCCAAAACTTTAATTCATTCATTCATTCATTCATTCTTTGCATGCTAAATGGCAAAAACTGAACACAAGTGTTAAGGTCATGGAGGCGGGGGGGAGCGGTAAGTGAGTGTATGCAGAGATGAGCCACACACAAGCAGATGCACAAGATACATACTTGTAGGTTTTAGTGTGATCCAGCCACAGCCCACAGATTATGGAGCCTAGCATACCCGCCACAACCAGGGTTAAGCCAATCCTGCCTGCGTTCAGCTCCTGGCCCTGGGTGAAGTGTGCAAGTTAGCATCCGCGATTCATCCACCCATCAGAACTTCAAGCTCAGCCACGAAATGAAGAAGAAGAAGAAGAAGAAGAAGAAAAAAAAAAAAAAAACCTTCCCTGCATACTGAGCAAAGCAACACTCCCTGCTCCGCCCTCGGTGTGTTTAGTATAGATATGGGGTGCGATAATGACCTCATCATGACAGGGGAGGGGAAAAAAAAAAAAATCATCCAATCAGTCAACGCCCATACAAGTTAGCGTCCACGGTTTGGTTTTTACAATCAGTATTCAGTACAATCTGCAAAGTAAAACATTTTAGTTCCTGAGAATCAAACACTTCAAATTATAAATTAAAACAGAATGATGCAATTATTAAATTGAAATATTGTTGTTAATTGGCTTGATTCATCGTCATTTTGAGGTCAAGGGTGAGCAATGCCAGATTTGATTGGCCGCTGAACAGATCTTAGTGTATATGACCATCTGGCACATGTTCCTGCTGTGCCAGCAACTGATTATTTAAACCCTGGACTCAGCGCTGGTCCCAGGTGCTATGTGGTGAGGATGCAACAAAACAATTTATCTCATTGACTTCTTTCCAGCTCTCCCCTACATGGACAACAGGCATGCATAAAAACAGATTAAATGAATTAAAGTACAAAGAATTCAGCCCTTGCATTAAATCTGCAATGACAACCTAGTCTGCCCAGAGTAAGCCCCTGGGCCACTTACAGCTAAGAATCTGTTTCCCGCAGCAAAAGACTCAACTGAAATTTCAGGGCTCAGCAAGAAGTTCGACATACCACATAATGTGTCAAGATCATCTGATTCAGCAGCGTTGATAAAGAGTAGAAACACCCTGTCATGATGCCTAAGGGATGACAGGTATAGATGTGTTGTAATACAGTTCTGTTCAGATTGATTAGAAGACACTTGTACACAATTAAAGTCTAGTTAAGGCAGAATAAGTTTATCATGCAACAGTTTGCATATTGAATTCATTTGACTATTGAAATATGTTTGCATTCTGTGTGACGCATGCATTTTGCATAGGCTATCGCCGAAAGTAAATTCTCTCAAATGCAACAGGAACCCTTGGCTGCCTCACCGTAACTAATGAGAAGTAAGACAAAGGGCTTGCTCTTGAAGAGGTTAATGATTGACTGTTTGTAGGAGTAATCTTCAGCAGGAACATCGGGAAGAACTGCCTGAGAATGACTTGGTGGTATGGGAGGCCTGTCTTTAATTACTTGGGAATAAAAGATAAAAAAGGAACAATGTCAGGATAACAACCTCAAAACTGCCCTGCGTTTCACCATGACACCCCACACCCCTGAGTAGGGTCACCTGTAGTCCAATGGATGCTGTCACCGAAATCGATCAGAATTATCAGCTTCACAGCAGATAAGCATACAGACACGTGGCAATCACTGCTATTTCCTTGCTATTCTATCATAAACCCAGTACTGATATGATAGGAATACCCCCATCCCAATCACAGATAAAAAAAAAACTCACCAACAACTGCTAAAATGAAGAGCAGCGTTGAAACTATCGCCGTTCCATAGAACATGATACTGATGTTGTAGCCCATCTGATCTTTGTCATCTGGTGTATTGGGCACCAGAACTGGAGGCAGCAAAAAACCCACTGCTACACCCAGCTGGGAAAGAAGCAGAGATTCCAGTGGGATTAAGAAATGTTTCACCATTTTTGATCAAAAAGTGATTTAGACCAACTTAGTTCTATACAGGAATGCAAGCGGTGTTATAAAGCTGTATATGTTGTGTATCTTTACAACAGAAATATAAAAATTAATTAAAGAATTAAAATGCACGATAAATGATTAGGTGACACTTCATATAATAATTATTAAAATGGTATAGAAAATATGGTAATGAAAGGTTGCTTGGTGTGGAATCAGGATGGTGAGATGCTCGTCACCTTTACAGACCTGATTGCCTAGTACAGCCGCTGCACACGCAGTGGACACTTCCTTAGGTCCAAACCACACTGACGCAATCCTGGACGGCAGTCCGAGGATGAACACCTGTGCAACGGAACAGATAATCTGCGCAGTCATCGTCACCCCGAAAAGATCGGGTCTCACGCTGGCGCATTTCAACCACGCCCCGATGCAGTTCAGACCGGAACCCAGAAGTGCAGTAATTTTTAATCCTTTTTTATCTAATAACCAAGTAGCTGGGAAGATCAACGGAATGTATGCAACCATATAGACGATCGACAGCCAGTCGATCTTATCGTTTGGCACGTTGTAGTAAACGGTGAAAATATTGGTGATGATGCTGTATTGAATCCACTGGAAGGCATTGACGAGAGAATAAAGGCTGAACACCGTTAAAACGGCAAATCGTCTGAAATAAAGCTTAGTTTGCAGTGGCTTCTGTCCACCAGGAAGCATAGCCTGTTTCTCATCGGGAGGTATCTCCTGTTCAGATTCCTTAGAGCCAGCAAAGGTCAGGGGAACAGGTCCGTTTGATACACCGGAATACTGACTGGCATCCTGCGGTCCGTTCGGCTCCAGCGCCGTGGAAGCTGTGTCATCGCCGCCCGGTGCGCTGCCACTTCTTATATGGTTCTGTAATATCTCAGCCACCATGATGGTCGATCGTGTGAATCCCTACGTCATGTGCTTCAAATTCAGCCTGGGAAAGGTACACTGTCCACTTAACAAACCTGAACATTGTGAAAAGAAAACCACAATCGACAATGGAAATTTATATAGATATAATATTCACATACCTCACGATGTCCCAAGATGCTCTTAGAAGCGCCTCTGGTCTAACGAGATTGAGTACAGTACCCTATACCAGATTATAGGACATTTTAGTGCAAATTAAACTGCATATTTGCCCAACAAGCACGGTAAATGATGATATTATGTCCCACACGAGCAGTGTCTGGGAATTACAGATACCGGAACAGAAATAGACGTTGAAACCCGTCCACGTTTCGCTCTGGTAGTAACAGTGCAGGCGGCGCATCCGCTTTCGCTCGCGCACGGATTGGGATAGGTTGGGCAGCTGAGGGCACGCGCACGCGGCAGAGCCGTCCGATAGCGCCATCAGCCAATCACCTTCAGCGCCGCGAGATCCCCATCATAAATAGTGAACCGCCAAGCAGACAATGTCAAAATGGAGTTGCTAGACGTTATAATAAATTGTAGTTTTTGCCATTTGCTGAACAGGAAATGCAGTTGCAATATTTACTGTAGTTTATTTGGAACTAACAGATTATTCTTACCAATTTACTTGGTGATAAAACCAAAAAGGTATCATACACTTTTTGATTTTTTTAAAGGGTTATGAAAATGCTTGATTTATATAAACCCTTGTAAGAAACCTCTCACCTAATTTCTCCACATCTACCTCGATCTTGTTACTATGGTCACAAGTAATCAGGTTTCTTACACCATGGTAACCGCACTGAATATCGGTATACACTCACAGTGCATTTCGCACAGCACATTAAGAGCCCGCAACGATGTCTAAGGCCAAGGAAGATGCGTTGCGTGAACTGAACATGCGAAGAGACACGTGGTGTCAGGTAGAAGTGAACAGCAAGTTGCGGAGACCCGCGGAGAGGAAACACTTTGACTGTCACTTGAGAAACACCTGGGATTTCCATTCGCCGCAAGCCAAGATCCTGGATCAGCGATCAGCCTGGGTGGGCCAGGTCCACGGGCATCACGAGAAGCGGCATTTCCAAGAAAGTTGTAAGCATCTCGGCAAAATCATACTGCTTTCATTTTTTTCCGTCAAGAAATTGTGTAATATGAATAATTGCAATTCGGACGCCCAGGATACTGCATTGTATTGGTGCTAATTGTTCAACCTTTTAGAATGAACTGACTCCAACTGTCCTCCTTGCAGATAAGGCGCATCTGGCGTGAAGCGCATGCAGAGAAACATTCTCGTCGGCTGCAAGTATTTAACTACGTCGGAGAACATGTAATTATCACAAAAGGGACTCCTTGCTCTCGATAAAACACCTATTCGTTACACAATAAAGAGAATACAGGCAACCCAACACAGATCCATCCTCAGTGGTGCTCGAGGCCATTTGACTGCAGACCATAGTGACTATAATTAACAGGACTGCTAACTGGACGCGTGTCCTTAATGAACGATTTACGCTTTAAAAGCAATCTTTGTAGCGAATGAGATTATCTCGGTTACTGGATTGATTTGTTGAGTTTCGTCATTTAGTTCATTATCCTCTTTCGCCACCAACTGGCATAATGATGTAGGCTAGAGCAGCATGCGTCATATAATTAATAAAATATAATTTAATTAACATTCTGAAGGGGTCGCCCCGACGGAAAAATAAACCTAATATTTAAGGGGATGTTTCAGGCTTGAATTAATCTTTTAGTTAGGCGAAATAATAGATTCCCTGATAGGAATCATGATTTCTGTCTTTTCTACTGACTTGGTGGGCGGGATGAGCGGCGAAGTACGCAAGAGGCAATCTCAAGTGCGGAGATCCGGGAAAACCAGGAACGGGATATGTGACATGGCACCCGGGAAGTGGGACTGAAATAACAATTATATAAAGGAAATGTTTGTGTGTGTGTGTGTGTGTGTGTGTGTGTATATATATATATATCATGAAGCCGGAGACTTGACGCCGGACAACTAAAGCTGCGAAAACTGGAAATAAGACGCCGGCGCTCATGACTGGCAATGGGACCACGGCAGATCTGAACAAAGTTTAATCCCAGCCTGGTAAAGCCGCAAACTAGACCTCGGTGCGATCTGGCAGCCCTGCTCACCGTTCCGTCAAAATAAAACTCGGAACCAGCTACTTCAGATTCGGAGCGTGATGGGGCGGAACCCAATCCATTCAAAGACTAAATGGATTTTTAAGTCACTTTTGTATATACAAACTTCATGCCTGTGAACTCTAGATTAGGCTATTTCTTAAACTTTTTATCTGGCATCAAATTTAGACTCAATACTTAGGCAACAGTTTATGCAGGTAAGAAACGGTGTTAATATTCACATGATAAATAATTTTATTTACATTTATTTTTTATTGTGCTGGTCTGTTTCCAGGGACTGGCTCAGTTATTTGGTTCATGATCTTTCCGATTCTGGGAAACAGTCGCACTGCATTCCAAGTCGTTGCTTCCATGACCGTCTCTGGTAGGAGGCCCTTCACTTTAGCAATGTACTCACAGCAGAAAACAATGTTCTTGGGCTCGTTTCGAACCTGTCGGAGCGAGAAATCTTGTGAGTTTAGGAACACGGAGGACACTTTGTGTCATCTGGTTCTGACTTCGATCAGCATTCCAACCCACAAGTTTGTCTGGTCCGAGGGCAGGTGAGTCGGTCTCCAGGCAGATGTGCTCCAAAGGTATCTGTTTAATAACCCTTGTCCTCTAAAACAGAGAGAAAAGCCCATCACCCACAAAGTCCGAAACAATTATAGGATTACCAAAAGCAAAAAAAAAAATAACGTGATTATCTTTTAAAAAGCTGAATTAAAAACTGTTCATAAGCGAAATGTCAAAAGGAATTACAACTGTAGTTAAAAGTTCAGAAAGAATGTGTCTAAGAACATGCATTCAAAGACAAAAGTGAAGCAAAGGATTATGTAGGGCACACATTCTTTAAATGTTTGGGTGAAAAAGCTTATCCAGCATGCTAGATAATCAGGAGGTCGTAAGCCGATGGCTGTGAATGTGCAGAATGACCCTCGACCTGTTCGTTCCTGCAGGCAGCTGGGGGGAAGGAGAAGCAGTAGCCAGCTTTCACACCTTCCATGGCCACCGACGGCTTCCCTGCAAAGTTGTGCAGGAGTGCACGGCCAATACCTGGAGGGACAACAGCCATGAGTCCACATGCTTCTGTTGACATCAGTGTCGCTATGGTGACAGGGTGCCATTATCACATGACCCCCTTACCCTGCTCCTTCAAGATGCTTATGGTCTGCCTTGCAGCTGAACGGGAGTGGACGTTCCTGTGAAGATAAAAGAATTCAGAATGACGCCCTCTTAATATTAGAAGTTGAAAATACAGGATTTCCTTGGCTTACAGGTGTTAGTTTTACAGCGTATATCCAATGGCTTCTGTATGTTCAATTCTGGGTTGCTGCAAACTAGAGTAGATCAAATCTTTAGTAGTGTGAATTTGCCTCTGCCATCTGATATACAAATATAATATTTGTCCTGCTGGGTCTTTTGGAATGTATTAAGACTTAAAACTCTAACAAATATCGTTTTATTCAAAACTTTGACTAGAAACTCATTCGATTAGTGACAATTTTTATAAGCAGATTTAACAACGCGAGCCAGGTACAGACTCCATATCAGGCTTACACTGGCAAATCCATCTCCTTGGCGATTTCCAGTTGTTTCCTGAAGACTTGCTGCTGCTCCACACGCTGCTGTGGATAGGGGGTGTACCACGGTGTGAAGTCAAGGCCAATCTGGAATATTTTAATTCACAATTATTAAAAACTTAACAAATCATTATTTGAGGTGGTTAGAAAGAACATTACTCATGTCTAAAAATACCTCATCAACATAAAACATCCAATTAATTAAATAAGACTCCTACTGTAGAACCAGTTACAGCACACAACTATTAATGAATCAATGCGCTTTCCCTAACCCAGCCTTAATGGGTACTTAAATACATCATACTTCAGTGCGTTTGTCAAAATTTTTTGTTATTACAGGAAAAAAACACGATACAGTGTTTCACTCCTCCTGTAGTGCATTAAAAAGAAACCTGTACCACGGTGTGTGAAATGGCTTGGATAAAAATGTGATTAAACATGTATTAAATCACACGAAGATGACAAGAATAGCAACAATGGATATTCTGCCGTCTTATACATACCTCTCCAATGGCCACAATGTCATCTCTGTACTTTTCAAACAAAGGCAAAGCACACTCCAAGTCCTAAAATAAACATTTTAAAAATTTTCACACCAAGTAATCCTGATAACGATAAGCGGAATAGTCCTATATTAAAACCAAAATGTGCATATATCTGTACGGTTAGGTACCACGTTGCACAGTATATAGACAAACGGTGAAATTCAGGATACCGTTCACTAATCTGTACCTCCTGGCACAAAGTAATTAAGTGACTCTCTTGCCTGAATCGTCACGCTGCGGTGTTCCAGAGAGTCCGGGCACTGAACGGGGTGAATTCCCAAACATGGCGCCAGCAAACCCGGGTAACTATAACAGATGACAAATCACCTCAGAGATGACTATCACTAAATAATTAACTTAACTGCAAAACAAATGGGGGAACAGTTATTATTTATGCTGTTCCACAACTACTGTCATGAGATACCAGGAAAATAAATAAGGCATTGTTAGAAAAAGTACTGTAACTGCGTCCAAGCCAATTTTATAACTTGTGCTTATTTGAAGTTTTTTTATTTGAAGTTATATTCATGTGTCGCCCATATTCGGTAATGTTGAGTTCAGAACAGGTGAAAGAGGAGACAAATGTTGCCTAGGGGTCATGCCCTTTTGTCTCCCGCGGTCTGGGACAGCACGGCCTGAGTGTGCCTTTCCAACCAAACATAATAAATGCTCATCTAGCCAAAGCATCTGACTTTCCCAGACCTCCACACAATGGGGTCCATGGATCCATGCCTAATGCAGCTCACATTTTGTTTAATGTGTAACATTACCCACCGGTTTTCTCCAAGGGTGTTGTGAAAATGATGGAAACACTAATAGTTTTATTTTTCACCCTGCAACCAAGCTAGCAAGGTCTGAAGACTCCCCGCTAGGGTTGAAATAAAACATAACAGCCGTAATTCGCATAGCCTTCCAAATACAGTACGCTTTAACATTTTTGTGTTAAACAGTCTATCCCTGATTGACACAGAGGTACTGAACTGTTCCACTGTTTGATATTATTAAAGATGTCATGCTTGCCCGCCTTAAACAAAAAGTGTTTATACTACAAGTGAAAACTGTCAGACCCAGGCATCCGTGTGCTTTATACGTTAATTCCACGGAAACGCACAGATACAGAATTAGACATTCTTTAAATTTCAGCAGTCAGTCCTTCTCGCTACCATCAACACGCATGATCCCTTACGATTTGGACAGCTGGACGGCCTTTTCAAACTCACTGGCCTCCTCCGTCACTGAAATTAGCATCCTTACTCCAGCCTATGAAACACAGAGGGAAACACTTCAGTTATTATAACTTTACAAAGTTGCTTTATTGACACGTCACAATAATTAATAATGTTTTACATCGGTCTTTATGATAAAGGCAGCATTTATTACATCTAATGTATAGTCTGATAAAGCTTCTTTTTACTGAAACAACTCACAATGTGCAGCTTGCCAAAAAAAACTGAAAACTAAACCATCAAAACATTATGCTGAAATATTACGTTTCTAAGGAGTGATTCACAAGGTTATTCTGTGGCACAAAGGGAATATTCAGATTAAAATAACGCACTAAAAAGAAACAGTTGACCGACCTCCTTGGCACGTTTAATCACATCATCTGTGTCCTGGGGTGAGAGAAGAAAAAAAAAAAAAAACACGCACACCCACAAGGTTAGAATGCAAAGACCCCACCATATGGCAAGTGTTGTAAAATGAAACACATGCTGGATTACTATGTCATTCCTTTCCCTCCAAATTAGGTTCAGAATGAACAACAAGTAGGTCCACTGATACCACACCATATTTGTCCACAAAGACCAAGGGTACCTAATCTATTTCAGAAACCCCACCTATGGCCACTCCTACCATCAGTATTTGACCATAGGGCTCCGACCTTTCTAACTTTAACTCTGAATTTTGATGAGAGGCACAATATTTAACCCCCCCCCCCATAGTAGAAGGACACACATCTCACCAGCAAACCACACGCTGGCTTTCAGCCATGGCACCCAAAAGATCAGCCAGAACCTCTAGCACAGTCACCTCCATCTTCGACCAGAGCAAGATCCAGGAAATGAAGGAGGCCTTCACCGTCATTGACCAGAACCGTGATGGCATCATCAGCAAGGATGACCTGATAGATACCTACGCAGCCATGGGCTGCCTTAATGTCCCAAAGGATGAGCTGGATGCCATGATGAATGAATCCAAGGGGCCTATCAACTTCACAACCTTTCTCACCATGTTTGGGGAGCGACTGAAGGGCTCTGACCCTGAGGATGTCATTACTGCCGCCTTCAAGACGTTGGACCCAGAGGGTAAAGGCACCATCAAGAAGGAATATCTTGAGTGTCTGCTCCAAACTCAGTGCAACCGCTTCTCTGATGAGGAGATCAGGAACATGTGGGCTGCCTTCCCACCAGACCTGGGCGGCAATATTGACTACAAAAATATCAGCTACACCATCACCCACGGTGAGGAGCGAGGAGAATGAACATCGGTGCTGACCATTAATGGACTTACTACTAACGTATCAGCTCATTATTAACCTTGGTGACAAGCTGCCCTGTTGTCTTATTTTCTGTTGAAACTCTTTAAACATAATAAATCATGTTATTACCATCACGTCTTGAATTATAAGAGGAGACCTCATATCATTACAGAAACCGTCTGTCAGTTACTCTGCATCCCTGATTATCTAATACTCACCACCCGAAACTGCCTTCATATCATGGGAGGTCATTAGGCAGAATGTAACCGTTCTGTTACCGGATTAAGAAAAATGGTGCGTAATATAAAAGGAAACACGAAGGGGAATTATGTTAAATTTATGCTGTCGTAATGTTCCATGCCCTCAAACAAAACAAGCTTGGACAATTTTCCCTGTAGGAAAATAATCCATTAGCAGTTTAAGTATAACTCTGTTCAGTTAGCGGTCAATTCCATTGTCCAGTATCTGCACTTTACATTATCCCAAGTATTTAATGTACCGGTTGCGTTACCTTCGTAAACTCAGCCGCTGAAATGTGACAGTGGCAGTCGATAAATCCACCATCCATAGTCCACCAGCTAAGGACTTAATTCTTAATATTGCTTGGTGTTATAAATTTTATGGAACTACAGAATTATATATTTAAAATAAAAACAAAAAAGCCTTTTAAAAACCCCGTCTAGTAGACACTAATTAGCAACTGCAGTCCATTAAGAAGAATGCATACACACAACCACACGGGGACACTGAAATGTAATACATATTTTTTTTAAAATAGCCTAATTAAATCCACCAAAACCAACTCCGAGCAGCTGCTACACGACTGCTCCCATCCCCCCGCCCCTCTTCGGTTTAGGAAATACCCTTCGTAAATGTGCATACTGCCACCTACTGTTGGGAGGCGAAACATGGCTAACATTCGTATTAGTGACTTCTCGGCTGAATTCAGTGTTTTTATATAAAAAAATGAGGAACCTTATTAATCAGTTGAAAACCTTAAAACATATTAAATACATTACTTAAACGTGTAAATATGCATAAAATATAAACTATTACGTTCAATAAGCTGTCAAATTCCGCCTCCTCTAAAACGGCCAATAAGATTTCTGCATTTGCAGGTCGTTCACTTCCGGTTTGTATTGACGTTTGAAACGAATGGCGCTCAACTTTTGAGTGGGTGAACTGATTATTTTTGCGAAGAGATGGAGAAAGTAGATCACAGGATCAAGTTGGCGTCGAAAAAACAAGCATGCGAGCAACTGAAAAAGTATCGTGAACTCTTGAATAAAGTATTAGATGGACAGACAGGCATTTCTGAGGAGGCTAAGCAGCTATTACTGGAGGAATTGATGCGGGTGAGATGGCTTCTATCTTTTCGTTAGGCTTCGGGAAACAGTTAAATATACGTTGTTTTTGGTACTGCCAGTAAATAAACATTGTAATTTTTCCAGAATTTTGAGGCTGGGGTGAAAGAAAATATTTTGATTAATGGTGAAACATGGGATGAGGCACCCGATGAGGACGAAGGTATGTTTTCATATGTATTTATCACAGAATGATCAGGGTGACCTACGCGTTTTGTATAGTGTGACATTTGCGTATAGAACCTCTATGGCGTTTGTTAGATTATGTGCCTTTCTGTGATTTTAAAAATGTTTCATTCGTTAGCGTTGTCAAACTACCTTTGGTTATGTTCATTTGCAGCGTAAGTCTCATTTTCGTGGAGTAAAAATGTGGTTGTTGGCGTGCTAATGTTCCTTTGCAAGCTTAATAACTACAGTAGTAATAATGATGTTGAGCATAATGTTCTACTCCAAATGAACGGCAGAATGAGAAATATTTTAGCTTCACGTCATAAACCATCTCACTGGTTTGGTTCATTACAGTAATTTACGGAGCCCCTAAAAGGTCACGGTGGAAAAAAAAAATAGGGTGGAAAATTTAAAAAAAAAAAAAAACTTTTGCGTTCCCTCGCAATAAACTTTTGCATTCCCTCGCAATAGTTTTGCGTTCCCTCGCAATAACTTTTGTACGGCCCCCAGGATGCACGCTGGGATTCCATAGGACTCCCAGT
>JAABNX020000045.1:6344760-6363354 GCA_015163995.2 Mormyrus lacerda | reverse complement strand
GTTGGAAATAAAATAAAGTCACCTACCTCTGTTTTAAGCACAGACCTTTATATACTTAAAGATGATCTAATTAAAAAAATAGGGGGTGAAAATGATGTTATCATTGACTGTTGGTTAGATGAAATGGTCTCACTCAAATGGTTTGGAATCCATTATGTGTTATTTCCATTGTTTAATACCCTTGAAGATACCCTGTAACACACAATTGGAACAACAACAGTTGCTTCAGTTTTCCATATAATCAGTTTTCCCTATTAAGTGATGAAGACAGTGTTACGCACTACAGTATGTTATTACCATGTTATTGTAATGAGACCATTCACTACTGGCTTGGAAGGAATGTCCCTTCACTCCCAAAACGTGGTAGAATATAAACTTTAGAAGAAAAGGAACAACTGCTGTCAACTGACTGAAGATACAAAGATAATCGTGTCTATTTACATGAAATCTTCCATTGTGCTGAAAGTTAACCAAATTGTCCTTGCTGGCTTCTGGCTGTTTGACGTAGTGGAATTAGCAAAAATTCCGCAGATGATGATGAAGATAATGAGAATGAGTATAAAGCTAAAATTCCACGTCCTGTTCGCTCACGGTGTTGGATTGCTTAGAGTTCCCAGAAATGAATAATGCTTTTCAGGACATGCCTCGCAGGGATACACTTTGTATTATTAGAAATCAATTATACTTTCTATTCAACTCAAAATTGTGCGACTTTATTGGAAAAAAAAAAACAAAATGAAAGACTTTTAATTCTTATTCTTTTTTGCATTGTACAATAAAGTTTGTCATATTTTCTTGTTTTATTCGCAGTACAAGAGTTATCACAATAATGTTTTTATACATCTGTGCCCTAATGACATAATCGTATGTGATTTGGCTATTTTTATTGCTAATTAAACAGGATGACATCATACTAAACAGGTGAATATTTAAAATCTTGCCTTTCTGTAGTATTGATGTTTAACAAATAGTTCTGTATGGTTTCAGGTGCTGGGCCAATCACAGTGCTCGGGTGCAGTGACATCATCCTAGCCTACTGTGGCATGACAGCATGTTGTGTCATCAGAATATCTGATCAATATTTAACGATATCTCGACACAGAGGCTAAAAAGCACTTACGCTTTAAAGCAAGTAAGCTACTGTGGACTTATTTTACAGACTCATCTTACAGATTAAATTTACAATCTCGGCTTAGTATTGTATATATTTAGCTGGGCAAAGAACAGTAGCAGAAAAGTGACTACTTTTATTAGGGGTTTTTGTTTTGCTACGCGGTCTGGAACTGCAGTTCTGGTAATGGTATAAATTTGGCGATCCCAGTAAACTCCAACATTATGCCAGTCTAATTGCCAGGGCATGGACCGATGTGTTATCAACGTGAGTCATCCTGGCGGTCTGGAAAAGCTGACATTTTAAAAGTCAGTTTTGTTTTCGGACTGCATGAGTCACGACAAACCCAATAGACTGGACCACTGCCTAGTCGATTTCTGATGCAGCGAAATGATACCACGGCAGCATCCCATTCGGGAATGTAATACACGTGTATATTACATGGTAGCCTACAGATACGGAAAAATATGGTCGTAGCTTCCTGGTTAGAGAAAAACATGCGGGTACTATACGGTTAATTTTATGTCAGACACGAATTTTCTTGCTTTGTTGTATTTATCTTGTCAGCACATGTAAATAGTTAACTGTTTAATTTATTTATGGGGGGGGGGGGGATTGACACAACGTTGGCGAGCGCTGTAGCAGAGTAGCAATGATTGGGTGGTTACTTACACGCACACAAAACAATATGTGTAGCCTTAATTGATAGGCTATAACAAAAGTATAAATTAAACATATTTAAATCTAAAAATAATAACTGCTATATGTTTTCAATGTAGGCAGTTTTTTTTAATGTGCAGTCCTTCTGTTTAATGCTGATGTGACCTAAATTATACTACGTGATAACAAGTATCACAATCTGCTTAGTCACTGCCATGTGTTGAACTCTGTGTTCAGTTGTTTGTTGTCTTTATCATCTCAGTTCGTGACCGATGTCACGCCCCTGAAATGTTTGCCAATGACTGTAATTGAAAGAGTTCTGGGATTTCGAGACAACAGTTTCGGCACAGGGCAGAGTGTCACAGGACAGCTTCATACACACAGTCATGTGACAGGGGAATTTCCTGTTTTGTAAAACGCCACAAAGAGCACGCTCAGAGCAAATCATGTGACAGTGTGTTTGCTGGAAACTCCCTCATTGTTATGGAACATTCAGTGAGTTTGCAGTACAATGGTTCTGTTGTGGGGCTTTGCAAAGACCCTTTATTCTTGATATGAAACACTTTAACTGCGTGACTATACTATTCTCGTGCATAATTGGCTGTAAGTGTGATTATCTACTGTCTAATAATAGTTTAATAATATGAATATAAAGTATAAGCTACCCATGCTACAATGGGTTGGGCCCTATCCTGGGTTATTCCCTGCCTTGAGCCCATAGCCTCTGGGACAAACTCTGGACCCCCTGCGGCCCTGAATAGGACAAGTAGTTTTGGAAAATGGATGGATGGATGTATGTAAATTACCCTTGGTGTTAAATTCTGTTACACCATGTGCCATGTGATGAACTGGCATTTCACCCAGGGTGTCTCCCTGCCATTATACCCTCTGCTGTGGTTCTTGACTCCAACCAAGAGCAACAGAAGTGCTTATGGACAACTATACAAGAACTATACTAGCCATCATGGAAGACGGATAAAATGACGCGAATCATACAGTATTTTTGCATTTAAGACCTAAATACAAAAGTGAATGCGCATTTCCCATTTCAAGCCTTGTTATGCCTGTGTAGAACAGACGCGTGGATTTGTCTGGCGAAATTAAAACACTTTATTAGCTTATCTTCTTCTAAAAACAGACAGCTGAGGGTCCCAAGTGTAGCTGGCATACTTATATTTCATGTTGGAAAAAAAAATCCCTGAATTCAGAGTTTCATTTACACAACCAATAGCATTTAATTACAAATGAAACCAAATAAGTCAAATCACAGCTCGCACGCCATTCTGCTAGTCAGCAGAGCAGGTACTCAAACAATGCGATTTTTTGTTGTTGCTGCATTTTCTATACTGATCTGTCAAGATGTTATGAGTAATGCTTTGGGGCAGGTGTGGCATTCCTGCACCACAATGGCTCACGCACCACATATAAATGACCTTTCACATATTTTCCCAGTCAACAAGTCACCCAGAACAACCAAAGATGTAATTATGTAACATGAGTCTCATCAGAGACCTTTTAACGTTCCTATGGATCTCCTTGGCTTAGTATTTCTTCCATAACACACGCATTACGTGTACTTCTGTTTGTTTTACACCATTATGAAATTCACTTCAAATTACTATTGCCCAAATATATCAACAACGTTGTGATTATACTGCATGCTTTGTTTTAGTTGGCAAGCAAAGCCATCTGGGTGTGGGGGGGGGGGTCCTTTTTGAAGTTCTCTGTGCTCCATTTCGATCACACAAAATGTACCTGGTACTGTATGCACCCAAAGACCTGCCACTTGAAAAACCTCTGCACAGTCCTGAGATCAGCGCTGGTTGTCATTCAGTTTTCATCCAGTGCTGTGTATCTCAGACTTTTATTATTTATGATGACCTTGCTACTGCAAATTAATCCTTAAAATCACAACTAGAAATCAGATGCATTTGATTACAGAAAAGTTACTGTAAATAGTTTAGTAATTTAGAAGAAAAATCTTGTGCACTTGTGCCAACCAGTGTCAGTAAGGAAATGGTCGGCACAACATTAATATTCCATGAATTTTGTAAGAATCTAGCATCGTACAAAAATAACCAGAACTTTTGGTTTAGTCCAAACTTAAATCAGACAATCGCTGTCAGTGAAATCAAGCTTCTGGATCAATAAAATTCTCCAAATATCTAATGAATTTAAACACAGTCTAGCAGACTAATAGGAACAGTAATGAAACAATGAAAATTTTGTTACTGAGCATTTTAATCGTGTCATCGTCTTATATTACTTCTCCAACTGATTTTTCAAATGTGTTTTTAATATTTGAGCGAAAAGTACTATTAAAAAGTGCAGCCTTCAGATCTCTTGACAAGACGGGTGAATGTAGTTCATGTGGACACACTTTGTAATGTTGGATTTCTCCAAATCCTTTCTCTACTCGCTTGGAAATTATTGCTGTGCCAACCAAAATCGATCTCCCTAACTATTCCGTCATCTTACATATTTATCAAAATCAGAACTGCACACTAGACGTGTAATGGAATTTATTTTTGCATAATGGACTTCTGTTCTGTTTTAATACAAACATAAATAGACTATAAGTATAACATTACTCAAAATTGTATTCGTCTGGCCAAAAAAATAAAGAAAAGGTAATAAGAAAAACTAACGTTTTACCAAAGGGTTTCATAATCATTGGAGGGACTGAAATATATGGCAAAATGACAGCTATTGTGATCAAAATATGGTTATAATTCCGAGCGGTGTGGGCAAAGAGAAAGGCCCAAAACTCAGACTGAGCTTCACCCGCCGCAAAGCAGCACTTTTGGAAATCCCGCCACCTTGTGTTCATATAGCGTGGCTGCGTCATACATTTATTCATACGTCCGGGAAATACACAAAATCCGGTGACAGTGTGATCATCCTCCTTATTCCGGTCAGTCAAAGCTTATTAAAAAAAATATTCAAAGTATGGTGACGTGCTGAACCTTACAAACGCTGCTGTATTCCGCGGACGGTGCTGATTTGCTCTATAGGCTAAAATCGCCGTCCCAAGTTTGAAATGCGTGATCGAATCCATGTCATCGTAATACAGGCCATTAACTGCTGGAACTGCCTGTGTATCCGTTTGAATGAGTGTTTACTGTTAGTGAAAATGTTGTCAGGAAGGTGACCTTATGCTGCAGCCCCAGTGAACTCGGGTTTTCCGGCAATACGTAAGATGCCGGCATCGCTGCTGTGGGAGCGGCTGAATGTATTCCGTCCGTAACGGTATCGTTTATCAGAAATTTCCAAGAATGCTCCTTATCGGTTTATTTCTTCAGAATCACTTAAGACGAACCTTTTATTTATATGATTAGAGGAGCCGCAGTCATCAGATTTCCATTTTGCATTTTGAAAAATTGAACAATTAAGCATGCAACTGGCGCGCTGTTGACAGATTATTAAATGGTTTTAAATTTTTGGAATCGATTGAGGTGCAGTCTGAACAGGAAGGCGATCGCCGCACACAGGCAGAAGCTGCGGGTGGAAAACCGAAACCCTGGGACCGATCCAGTAAAATACGAGGACATGCCCAGTCCGCACACTGTGCCGGTGGCCGGATCAGGTCAGATCCCATTTGAGGAAGTCTAGAAGGAGTAAAAACCTCCACAACTGAGAAAACCGCAACCACAATTAAAGAACTGGTTACTCAATTGCTTTGCATGCGTACGTGGCCTTAATACACGTAATAGTTTTCCCAGTACACCAAACAACTACAGGGGGATTGTATTCTTACAATTACTGCTCCTGGCATATCCTTCCAATTTCTACTCACGACCTTGGCATCTAACATCAATTGGAAACTCAACTCAAGAACTAAAGCTTGTTATGTGCGTTTTAATTCTCAGTAATATAACAAACAATTAATTCTCCAGGAAGTTTCCGGAATCTCCCGTAAAATTCAGCAGCTCCGTGTCACTCAAGAAAGATGCGTATTATCCCGGAAATCCTTTTTTTCTGGGGGTGTATAATTTACCGGCAAGAAGCTCGGCATCCTTTACCGCGCAGCCCACGCCGGTCGGCAGGTTCCGCAGCTATTCCACCCGCGGGACGGCAAGCTGTCATCGCCGCCTCTCGGAAACCGATATGCCTAAGGGTGTCTGAAATAAACTGAAAAACAATTTAATTACTAACGCAAAACGGTGAGAAAAAGCTTCACACAAGGACAGAAGAGTCCAGTCCAGTCTAGGTCAGTTTATTGGGTTCAGTAATATAAAGGAATGAGTGATACAGTCACTGCCGTAATGAGTTCACTGAAAAGGATAAAGAAAAAAAAAAACACTGGACCAAGTCACGTAAACCAAACCAAGAGTTAAAAACCCACAATGTTCCTGATGCTTTCACCACCATGTTCCTTAAAAATATTCAGGTTCTCATGTTCTTTAACCCAACCCGTTTTCATTTTCAACATTACTGCATTAGGCTAAAACGGGAATTCAAATAATAAAAGGTAGAGTACCAAAGCCCCCCCCCCAAGCTACCGTGAAGCTGTCTAAATGTCAGGCAATGATGTCACACATTGTCATTGCTTAGTCTTATAACCTGACACCCAGACAGCACAGACCACAAACTACTCTGTCAAAAGCAGTACCGTACACATATATTTTAGTTGGGAGGGGGTTCTCATACGCGACTTTATTTACTGCCGTTATGACATAGACTGGCAGCTGTGGGAGGGTTGTGATTTACAAAATCTAGGAAGTGTCCTAAGATGCGTCTCATTGAGGGGAAAAATGGATGGTAGGACAATGACTGCGATGGTTTACATAGATTCCCCAATATTCTGAGCACCTCCGACCTGGCGCCCTCCAAACCTCCGCAGGAGCTGGCAATCCTGAGACACGATGACACATTCTACATCGGACTGCAACACCCAAACGTATGGAAATGAAGGCCGACAGTTCCGGAACTTCTTGTTAGAGAGAACTCCCTGAGGCAATTGAATGTGCTTCACCTCCCCACCCCAAGTGAATTATGGGTAGGGAGTTCACGCTGGGAGACCCCGAAAGAAGTCGACATGGGGGGAATGTATCTGCGGCGTTCTGGTCCCGGCAGGTCATTTCTGAAGTTCGTGCGGATGGCTAAATGCTTCGTACACATTGGCAGAAAACTCCTTCAACTGATCGACCATCAGAAGATCCTTAAAGAGAAACACGACCAGCTTTTAATCAACTATGTAAATCCTTTCAACATTTATGCAAAGTGCATATTCCATTGTAGTTAATCACTGATAAGGGACACTACGGAATGACAATCAACACCGAGTTGCAGAAGGTCTTTACCTGCACAAAGTGACTTGGTATTTCACTGCATATTGAGTGTATCTGTCCATTCACGATGGGGATGATCTTGGCGAGGGGTAGCAGGATATGAGAGAGGCTACGAGACAAAGATGATGGAAGGGAATTCATGCGCTGCCCAGGCAGGCTGAAAGAGACATGACTAAGTGATGGATAGTACTTCACCCAATGCTTTCTCTCTGGGTATGAGAGAACACTGCCATCAAATCACATGTTTCTTTGAGCCAATCCAGGTTAAGTACCTCGTAATGCCACGAGAAAACCTGCCCATCACTGACGTTGACTTGGCCATCTTTCGTTGTGATACCTCAACACTGTAGGAAAGTCTAATATACAAATACTTTATTTAGGTGCTTTTATCCAAAGCAACTTATGAGTGAGGCACATTACCAATATGCAGCTGTCAAGGAGTCAACTAGGCATTAAGTGCTGATGGGGTGAACTTCCAATAAATGTTAAAGTGTAAGCAGTACTGGAACAATAGCTAATATAATGTTTTAAAGACAGCAAGAACTTAATGAGACATTGATTTAACGTGTCATCAAACAGGGCTGATAGTTCTGACCTGTCGGGGGTGCCGACATTCATGGAGTCCAACTGGTGAGGCCGGAAGAATTCAGCCATGTTGTCAAGGAAACGGCTGAAGCCACGACTCAGGCAGATGTCGAGGACGGTCTTGAAGTCAGGGCTGTGGAGGACAGAGAGATGCACATTTCAGCCAGGCACAGGCAAAACGGGACTTACAGGTCCGCAAAAAGAATTAACGGCAATTAAACAGTTTAGCTTTTTCTGCAGATATCCGGGAGGGTAAGACACCAATTTGTGGTCTTGTCAAACAGTACGACGACTCGTACCTTTCCAGCACATCCCTGGTTTCATTCAACAGCTTTATAGTGGAAACATCCTTTTCTGTTAGACCACATGCCTGCAATAAATACAATCAATTCAATTGAAATTTGTTTGTATAGTGTATTTTCAAAACATTACATTTTCTCAAAGCGCTTTACATTATCCCCACTCAAACCCCCCATGAACAAGCCAGAGGCGACAGTGGCAAGGAAAAACTCTAGAAGGAAGAAACCTTGGGAGGAACCAGACTTAAAGGGGAGCCCGTCCTCCAGGGGGCAGCAGAGGAAGGCATCCCGGATTCACCAGTAACACAACATCTGCGTGGATTACTGAGATTATTCAGCGTGCAGTACTTTTTATTCTGTGATGCTTACCCTCTGCCCATTCAAACCGTTCTTCATTTATAACACCTTTTTGTGACTGTATAACAACACTGTAAATTACTCTAGTTGTGTCAGCTCACCAAATGCTGTTATGGCTATTATTAATACTCGTTATTATTATTGTTATTCATACTGGTTAGGCGGCTAATCACTGGGTTAGAAATTAAGTGGGAGATGATTTAAGGTGCTGGACCTGTTACCTGAGCTGCCAGTGTGGTCTCCTCATCGGGCATCATGTACCAACAGAGAGGTCTTTGTGCGCAACCTTCATACCCTTCCTCTACAAGGGCTCTGATTTGGTGCAGGTGATCTTCCAGGTCATGCAGAGAGAGGCTTTGTTTCAGGGAGATCCTGTGGGTTGAACGACCACAGACATTCACCTTCGGGACATCAGAATTCATGCAAATTTCTAAATGGACAATGCTGCAGTGGTTGTCATGTCAACAGTCTCCCAGCCAACATCTGAAACGGCAAAGGACTCACCCGCCCAGCACGTTCTGTACGGCCTGTTTCACCACAGTCATCAGTTCATTTAGACCTTAGGGCAGATAGGACAGTGTGAAACACCCACCAGCATGATTTGCATGACAATGTACTTTATACACTGACTGTCCATTTTATTGTGTAAAGTACTCATTTTGGGAGAACTGGCTCATGGATAGATGAGTTGTGGATCCAGAAAAGCCATTCTGCATATCACTGTTGTACTGAGCTCTTATATTCTAATTCCTTCCTGATGGCTTCAACTAGCCATCTACTGAATGTTTTTAATTCCTCACAGCATTTTCTGTAAACTCCAGACACTATAATACAAGGCTATTCAAACCACAATCCTCAAAGTCCAAGTCCTGCTGATTTTCCAGCCTTCCCTTACTCGTGAGCCAGGTGTGAAGCCTCTGGCCAATCAGAATCCATAATTATTAAACTAACTACCTGGGAGAACTGAAAACCAGGCCTGGATTTGGAATCGAGGGCCAGATTTGAAGATCCCTGCTGTAATGTGTGAAAATCCCAGAGGGGCGGCTATTTCTGAGACGCTGGAACCAACAGGCCCGGCATCAACAATCATAGGACATTCAAAATCACTTAAATCATACCATAGTAAGAAAACCCTGACCGTCTGCTGTATGTATTCAGTAACAGGTACATGTTGTTGCACTGTCTGAAGGGGCAGGCAGTTTCTGTTAGCGAGCAAAGGTGTCTAATACTGTAACCCCTTCCCACTGATGCATTTGAAATTCATGTCTTCTGTTATTCCAAAGTTAGCAAAGAACAATTAAATGTGAATAAAGCAGTTAAAAGCTTTGGTGTCACTATTGACTCAGCCTTGTCTCTGGACACTCAGATAAATAATGTGGTTAAAACAACTTTCTTCCATCCGAGGAATATTGCAAAATTTAGAACAATGATCTCACTTCAGGATGCACAACAGTTAGCACACGTTGTTAAAACTTCTAGACCGGACTACTGTAGCGTACTATTAGTTGGCTGCGCCTCTACATCATTAAACAAACTCCAGTTGGTGCCGAATGCTGCAGGAAAAGTGCTAACAAGAACTAGGAAACACGTGCATGTCAGTTCTGCACTGGCCTCACTACACTGGCTCCTGGTTAGCGCTCGTATCGACTACGAGACGCTACTGCTTACCTATAAGGCACTGAAAGGTCTGATACCAGAATAAACAAGAAGTTTACACATGATCCCCCCCCCGCCCGTTTGCTTTGTTCTCAAGAGGCGGGGCTACCTGACGGTGCCTAGAGTAGAATGGCCTTCATTTGGTTGCAGAGTATTCTGTTCTGGAAAAGTCTACCAGCAAATGTCTGAGATTCAGACTCACGTCTGATATTTAAGTGAAGGCTACAAACTTACTTGTTTAGGCCAGCACATGATGACAAAGCTGATAACTAGTTCTCACTCTTAGCCAGAGTTAGAGTCTGTGGCACAGAGTTGGGGGGGGATCTGTGTGAATGATTTTGGATGAACTGGGTGCCCAGTGCCAATGTCCCAGTGCTTCCCATCTCCCATGTGTTGTTGGAGTGCTGGTGCTCAGGGATTCCATACCCACCTCTCCCACCTAGTTAAGCTGCCATCGTTTAGTTAGACTTGCTCGTGTCTCCCTATCTTCATGTCACCCAGCCTAACTACCCATCTGCCATCCTCCCCTGCTTGCTGGACCACATCACCCCTCCATCGCGCCAAAGGGAACGCCTTCCTCACCTGCCTGACATCAGCTAGATCATTAATGCCAGGACTATGCAATATATGACTTTATAAACTGGGACTTTGCTATTTTGGACTTCCTTTGCTGGCGCTTGAAGGATAGACTCCCCCTTTGAGTCTGGTTCCTCCCAAACTACATTATTTTTTTCCCCCCTGCCACTGTGACCTTTGGCCGGCTCTCTGGAGACATTGGGCAGGGGCAATGTAAAGTGCTTTGAGACAATGTAAGACTGTGAAAATTAGCCATTTAAATAAATCTGAATTAAATTGAATATTCTTGGAGCTTGCTGAAAGACAGCAGAGACTAGCACAGAATGCGCAACAGAAAAACATCACTGAAAATTATTTGGATCACATAAAATCATATATCACGTATGATTAATATTTGTATATTTCACAGCGCAAGTTCATATTATATATTTAATATTAAAAATTTGACATGGGTTTGTCACATATCTTTGTCTTGACAACCAGTCTTACTCGTGATAGGCGTCTTTGTGACTGTGGAATCTTGTGTTTCTCACAGTAACTTTTAATATTGTCAATGCCATTAATTTTGAATTCTTAATAATATTTCCCAAACTTAGTGCTCCCAGTGGTTACAGTAGTATCTTTGTATATATATAGGGGCATAATTTAGATCGTTTGATTCAGGCCTGTACACTATTATGGGTAGCGGTTAGTGGTGCCTTTTTTGTAGTAAATGTATAATTTATGAATTTTGTTTCAGTTAAACTATTCAGAGAAAACAAGAGGAGGTCTGTTAATGCCCGTAATGCTCTGCACAGTACACTGCAGCAATCCAAGCACTTGCGATAGAATGTAGGCGTCCAAAAAGGGGGGGACGATGGGATCTGTCGCTTACCGTCGCCTAACAGGTGCTGTATGCTGGACAAGTACTGCTGCTGCACGTCAGGTGGGGCCTGGGGGGTCTGGGAGAACCACGTCACGATAAGAGACACAGAGAGATATACACCGAAACATACAGATAGAAGAACAAATAAGACACGTAGATGAGGTACCGATCAGGCACGTACCGTTCCGTTCTTGCTAACGGAGTTGTCCAAGTACAAGTAGCCGCCGATTATGTTTAGCTGAATGCGGAGAAGGACCACCAACATGCAGGTGCTGTAAACGGCTGCTATGCTCCGCGTGAAACCTCGAGATAGCACAGTAGTTACTTAGGACATGTTTCAACCGATCATGACAAAATTACTGCTGCAGTGACACTTTGTTTCCTCTTTTCCTCAACTTACTGATGATTTTCAGGTCCTCCCAAATCTCTAGCTTATTCGCAGGCCTGTAAAGACAGTAACCATCAATACCAAGCCGGCATTTTGAATGAGGCTCGATTTCATTTCGATGCCAGTCTTCGAACTCACTTGCTCCTCAGTAGTGTTGTTAAGCTCTCCGAATTAAGCTGATGTATTATAGCTTCTCTCAAAGTGGGAAGCATGGACAGCACTACGAGGGAAAAAAGATCTCAGACGTAAAAACACGTTTATGCTACCCGTGCCATGTGTTTAAAGCGACAACCCCTTTGACATCGTAAACACGGTTAAGTGTCACTGACCTAAAAAAGTGCTGTTTAAAATATGCGAGAGCTTCCGCTTAGGGCGGACTTGATCGGACTAAAAGGCCGCAGAGACTTGAGCTTCACCTGTCATGTTGCAGGTTCTCTGATTACTCTCAAAGTGGAACTGGCGGCGTGCCTGGGCGATGTACTCTGCCGCTTCCCGCTCCTGTATTTCTCTAATTTTCTTCTGCGCATACTTGCCCAAAAGATATACACCTTGTCGGAAAAGAAAACTCGATGTTAACAAAACTGCAGTGGCCCTGAAATAACTCACCTGCCACATCCAAAGTGACAGCCATTTCAGCAAGGCCCTTAGCAAATGTGAGACCTGCTTCATGCTATCTAGTTAGCCAGATGGACTGGCAACACTTAAAACCTTGCAAGTGGCATCGCTGTTTGGCTAATCCGAAAACAATGCTGTCCAGATAGTTAGCTTCGCGAGCTCATCGACACTTACCTCCTGCGAAAACCCCAGCAAATATAAATTTCCTTTTGTGGCGCTTCAGAAAACTCCACGTTGACATCAACATTCTCGGAACTGTCGACAATCCTTAAAGTCAAGGTAAGTAAAATGCCTGGCTTTTATTAATCCCACTTAGCCAGGACATAACCCAAGCAGCTAGACAGTCAGTGAACAGAAATCAATACGAGCGAAGAACCTGAGAACCGATCTGTAATTCTGCGATCAGCTGAGACTGTCTTTCGGTCCGGCACGGTAAATCTTCCGGAATGCATCTATTTTTACCTGCGATACAGTTCCTATCCTGACGTTTTTCGTTATTATTTTATATATAAAGGTATATTTATCATAACATTAATGCATAATATTTAAGATTTCTTAATTTGGTAATATTTATTTTAAGTCCGGTTACTATATTTCTCAATGAAGAATAACTAAAATGTAGAAATTTAGTTCTCTTAACCACGGCAAAAGTGAAACGGTATTTCCAACGTGAACACTCGCGCTGTCCACGAGCTGAAAAGCTACTCGCTGCAAGTGGGGGAGCATTTAACAATAATGCACTCAGCTTGATATACGTATACGATTATCGGTTTACTTTATATTTTTGTAATTACAATTAAAACGCTGAATCGCATTTGAGATGACCTTAGATTTGTTGTGGTGGTATTTCTGAGTATGTCTTAATTGTTAAAAGTTGTTCGATAACAATAAATTGTCAGCATGGATACTGAATCCGTGGGAGACCCTGCTGTCTGCCAAAATTTTTATCAGCCGTCATCAGAGGATATAGAGAGCTGGATGCAAAAAGCATTTGATATGGTAACGTGAAAGATATATACCGTGTTCCACCGCGTTCTCCCGTTTTGAGGAAGGTTTACAGCTTTTACTCTTTAGGCTAAAGAGGCTTTAGAAAAGGGCGAAGTACCCGTTGGATGTCTGATGGTGTACAACAACCAGATCCTGGGGAAAGGAAGGAATGAAGTGAATGAAACGAAAAATGTAAGTACGAAATCGTTTGGTTATTTGTTTAAAGATTCGGTAACTGAACAAATTTCTTACGTTTGGTTGTATGGCGAGACCATTTTCTTTGGCGCTATGGCCACTTGCTGGCCTGGCGTGCATCCGCTCCATGTTTTCCGTTTTCCCCCTTCCACAGGCTACCCGCCACGCAGAGATGGTTGCCTTGGATCAGGTGCTGAGCTGGTGTCACAAGGCCCACAGGGACCCCGGGGAGGTGCTACGGCAGACTGTTCTCTATGTGACCGTGGAGCCATGTATTATGTGTGCCGGAGCCTTGCGACTAATGAGTATCCTACACAGTGTTAAGAGTTGGGCTCACTGAGGGCAGTACCGCCATTCCTGGTGGAGACATTTACTTTGTTTTTCCTATTATTGATTCCTCTGTTTATTTTATATTACTATCATGGCATTTGAATGCAGATTGACAATATGAACCGTAATTAACAGTGTTTGCTCATAAGAACAGTATGACCTCTGGTCCCTGATCGGTCTAATTCCTGTATTATCCTGAATGATGTTAACTAGGATTGTAAAGGGCAGTGTTTGCATGTTGTGCTCAGGGATGTGCTAAAATGAAAGGATAAGGAACAAGTAATATTGTTACGGTGCCATTTTTGTTAGTCTGAAGTTTGTCTCTTTTTGCAGAGAGTAACAGCAGTATACCTTCAGCACTGGGGAGAGAATGTTTCACCTCTCTTTTCTCTAGCACTTTGGCTGTCTGTTATGCAAAATCAACAGGGTTTAATGAAAGACTGCTCAAGGTTAGCGAACGAGGGTATTTACAGGAAAACCAAATGTGAAGAGAACATGAGCAGGTGCCTGGCAGCTGAGAGACGCCGAGCCTTGACTGCAAGACAGACATCCCTCTGGTGGTCTATGGCTGTAAGAACGAGAGATTTGGCGGCTGCGGGTCGGTGCTCGACATCCCTGGGGACGAGCTGCCAAACACCGGAACGGCATTCAAGGTAGAGTGGGCTGTATGCCTTCTGTGAACCAGCCCCCAAGCTGTTTGCATACCATTAAGAAACACGGTGCCCAGACCGGCTGACAGATATCTGTGTAGTCATGGGCTTTCTGGCAGCTCCAGGCAGAAATCCCTCTATCTGTATTGTTTTGGCTGAGAGAACCATTAGAGATGTTACACACGCTCTTCACCATTGGGGGGAGCAGGAGAGCCAATAGAGCTGTAATACACATTCTTCACCATTGGGGGGAGCAGGAGAGCCAGGCGTTGGAAACATGCTAACTCAGTTGATGCTCTTACACCCCCCCCCCCCCCATCCAGTGCATCTCCGGGTTCAGAGCTGAGGAAGCTGTGGAGATGCTGAAGGTTTTTTACAAGCAGGAGAACCCTAACGGTAAGACCTCTTCAGCTCTGCCCTCCAGTCCACCCACAGTGGGGGGTAACTTGAGCCTATGTGGCAGAATCTCTTATCCAGTTTAACCCGGTAGCTGTAGCCATGTTGTAAAAATCACGCTACAGTAAATTTCACTGTAACCTCAAAGGGTGAATCGTCTGGTAAGAATGGGCAGAGTTTCAAACACTATAAAAGTTGAGTGGCAGAGATGCTTAAAAACATTTGAAAATCCAGTGGGGAGAAAAGTCACATTTCTTAGCTTGTAATGCTTGTCTTGCTTTCAGCTCCAAAGCCAAGAGTGAGAAAGGACTGAGAAGATCGGCTACGGACAATGCTTTGTTTGGCCAGCAGGGGGCACTAGATGCTAACCTACAGAGTAGACGGGTTTGGGCAACATTATACAGCAGAAACGGTTCCTTCACAGAAGCTACCTGGAGAGACTGCCTTATAATTCAACACGTACAGGCTGTTTTAGGATTCAGAACATCTGTTCTGTGTAATGCTTCAGGAAACATTTAATGTATGTTTTGGTGAATTTAATCAGTTTTGTTTCTAATGTCTTTTAGTGCAATCTGTCTGCCGTGCCAGTTAAAAAGGGGAATAAGTGAAATATATGCAAATGGGAGCTGCATGCTAGCTCAGACTCACGTTCATCCCGTATGTGTGTCTGCGTGTGTGTGTCTGTCTGTGTTTGTGTGTGTTTGCGCGCACATGTGCATGCGTGCCCTGCGATGGGCTGGAACCCTAGCCAGTGCTTATCCTCTGCCTCAGGATAGGCTCAAGGCCCACCAGGCTTTAAATTACGATTCATCACTCCTTAGAGGATCAGTCTCCTCACACTTGGATTATCACATCACCGTTTCGCTGTTTTGCCACCGTTGCCCGATGGCTGTATGTTACATGTAGGAACCCTCTTTAGTGGGGAGGCACGGAGACTCTGGGTTTTGGGCTTCACCGTGTGAAGTTATATCCAGTCCTAATAACAGCTTAACTAGAGCGATGAAGAGCTGTGAGGTGGAAGTGGCCAAGTCTGAGACCTGTAGCCCAGGCTGCTGTAGTACAACGTTCAGCTGTTTAATGTCTAAATACATTCTAAGCTGTTGTGTTGGATAAATAAATGAAGTGTATGTTTAAAAAGTTAACCTGATGCACTGAAATAGCAGTTGGAAGCACCACCGGCGGAGTTTACAAGTTCACCTGACGTGGTGAGCAAGGCATGATATCAGGGCATTTTCTGCGAGGGTGAGATCCAGGTTGGCTTACCGCTTGTGCTGGGAACCGTGCAAGTTTTGGGCAGAGTTTCTGCGCACTTTTGCAATGCGTGTGGCTCTATGGCTTAATGCCCATGACCAGAAGGTTGCTGGTTCAAATCCCCCGACCAGCCGAGTGATGCCATTATTAGGTCCTTGAACAAGGCCCTTAATCCTAATTGCTCCAAGGATGCTGGAGGTCCTGTGCTCTGACCCCAAAAATTTGCTCTCACCTGTATATTTGTCTCATGGGCCATAATACGGGATATGCGAAAACTCCCCAATTTCCCTACTGAGATGAATGAAGTATTGCTATTCTATCAAGAGCCAAAAATGTCAGGGTAGAGGGCAGTTACATTGCTTGGGTGAGTAACAGGATTTCAAGCAAATGACAACTCCGCTCATGACGTGGTTTGTGCTTGTGTGGTTCTTCGCTGAAGGGCCTTTCCTGTATTTTCACCTAGTTCATTGATTCACAGATCCATGGCACTTGTGTGCATTCAGTTGTCACTCTTTACCGTAAGATAATGCCGTTTCTGGTGAGAGAGCTGGCTAAGCGGAAAGGTTACTTTTCAGTCGGGTACCTTCCGGATGGCCACATGCTCTTGCATGCTCCCTGTCAGCCTGCACGGTTCCCTGTTTCATTGGCCTTAATAAGACCACGAAGGTCCGCTTCCTGTTTGCCGCTGCTTCGGAATTTCCCAGCAGCCTCTGGGTGTGAGCCAGGCCGGTGCAGTGCAGAGCGCAGTGCTGATCCCCTGCAGGACAATGCGGGGTGTGCCAGCCCCACCGAGGCTGGTGGCTTCTGCCGTCTCTGGTTTTCCTATAAATCCGGCGGAATGGCTTGTGTCCGGAAGCGTGCTCCTGTACCAGCGCCAGCGGGTTCCTGACTGCAGCTTTATGTTTTCCCGCCAGCGACACCCCCCCCTTCCCCCTTAATGATGCCAGCTGTTTGTGACGCGCTGCCCCACCCTCCGTGAGGCCAGTGGTGCGTTGCCATGCTACGCGGGCCTCCATGTGGGCGGCCAGGCTGGAAACGGGACTCTGAACTGAACATCCGTTCTGGTTTTCCCCGGTCAGGTGAAGAAGGACGCTATATGACAGACTTGCTCAAGGTCCTTGGATTCGATTGTAGTAACAGAAATTCAGATGTAAGATGAAAGGGAGAACTTAAATAAATTTAACAAACCAACAGCTGTAGTTATATTGCTGCTGTTGTGCCGTGATTCCGACTCCCAGCTGTTAAGCGGGAATAAACTCCGGATTTGCTCTGTAGCCAGTGCCAGCCCGGAATCCGGAATTCTCTGCTTATGGGTTCAATTAAGCCAGTGAGGACAGCCAGCGGCTCGCTTCCACGCTAACGAGCTCCGAAATGGATCTCCGGGCCCCAGCCCAAGTGTCGGATGCGGAAAACATCTGCCCGCCGCTGGCGGTGCCGAATCCACGGGTCGCTCCGTCACCCCCGGGCCGCTGTGTGGCACCCGTGCTGCGGCTCAGGCATGGCGTCTGGGGTGCCCGAAAGCCGAGAGCAAGCCACTGCCGCCCCCCCCCCTTGACAGACACGCGTTCTCTCTTATAAAATACACACTCTTCCATCCTCTCTCAAGGACCCATTGAAGCACAGACAGACTCCCTCGGTTGACTAATGCAGCTACCACACGCGTTGGCTTTGCTGCTTGTGTGACACGCACACACACCCCCTCCCCATTTTTCAGCCCCCACAAAGAATTTCCGTCGGCTCCTTTTCCTGTTCGGCTCATCGGCCAGTTCTGTTCGTTCACTCCTACCCCTGTCCCAACAGCCCCTCTTTCATACCTACACCTTCTCATCCCTCTCTCTCTCCTATCCTACACCCACATGGTAAAAACGCTCCCATCCGCACACGCATACTTCTGTGTTCCTCTCTACGCTTAGCATTAATGCTCCTGTCTGGGAGAATATTTGGGGGGGGGGGGTCATGAAAAATGCGTTTGTTTTCCTAGAGCAGCTCTAAGCCGCTCACTGCAGCCACGTACCAGTTAACCAGAGGTCCTGCACCGCTGCAGACTCAGACACGCGGGGTGTGTGGCCGTCTGTGAAGTGAGTAAGGAGAGAGAAGCCATTTCCTGTGCTGCTGTACCACTTTCGGCAGCCTGACGGTAGCTACACAGCATTCGTGGTCTGGTTTGCGTATTTACATACCTCTGCTCGTTTGCGCGCCCACGGTCTGCGGTGGCCTGTGTGTTTTTTGCGAGTTACCCAGGGTACGTCGCAGGCCCAAAGCTCCGGGGGCAGGTGGATCCGAGGGTGGTGACATTTCTCTAATTAGTATGCAAATGTATGCGACCGCATCCTTCAGAACGGACTCACTTTGTCACCTCCGCGAGGGGTACCTGCGGTGTTA
>JAABNX020000045.1:6301138-6324599 GCA_015163995.2 Mormyrus lacerda | reverse complement strand
ATCCATCCATCCATCCATGCATCGCGCTTTTTGCTGCAGAGTCACTACTCCGAACCATATCTCACAACGATTCTTATATATATTTTATATATTTTTATCATATTAATAGACTTATTATTTATATAGCTGTATTATATGGTGGATCATCACCGTCGTAAGAGTTAATGCACACCAAATGTCACTGTGGTCAATGCGCTGCACTGCGCGTGAGCGGAGCGTGTGGGCAGAGTGTGTGAGCAGAGCGTGTGCACACGCGTGTGCCTGTACGTGCCAGCCCACAGGCCCCTACGTCTTCGTGCTCGTGTACCAGTCGTGCCGCTCTCTTCCAGAAGCCCCGTGCTTTACATACAGCGCCTACAGACATACAGTAGATGTCGATTTCTTATTTTTAAACACTCTCCCCGCGAGAGTGCTCCCAGCCCCAAATCCAGCATCTCACCAGCAGGACAGCCAGCAATGGAGGCTTGCTGGGCTGCCAGACTCTCCGTTGGACAGCCTTTCTGCTGTGAGAGAGGATGCTGGGATAGGAGCCCCTCCCAAATTTAGCAAAAAGCCAGGGAACATGTCTGAGGGGCAGCGATTAACCTTGTGACAGCCTCTCTAGCGAGCATCGTGAGGCAGGACTGTGCCGCCGGCAGTGCGTGTGTCACATGACCACAGGATCCGTGGTCATGTGATCAGTATCAGCGTACGTCATCCTGGGATCTGGTCATTTAGCAGAATGTGATGAAAAAAATACATAATAGCTAATAAGAGGTTATATTGCTCTGGACTGTATGAATGTATGTACATACTATACTACAACTATACTAAACTATATACAAATAAGCATATAAAAGAGACATTAGTATACAAAATATTTATTCTCACTGCACGCCTCCTTGCCTGCAAATTGTTGGTTTGTGTTGTTTTGTTTTGCAATGTCTAAATTTTTTTATCTATTTATTTTGACATTTGTGGCTTGTTTAACGCATGTTTTTCATCCTTCCCAGCCTCTTTTGATTTATCTTTCTTTTCTATCTACACAGGTTGGATCGTTTGTGTGCATAAACAAATAAGTTAAATGTCTGCTGAATTGGCGGTGGTGGTGAGCAAAAATATATATATATTAGACTATACTCTTGCTAGACTAAGTATAGAATCCCACTATACTCCATAAAATCCAATACTAAAAAAGAATACAGGCCATTTTCAGCCACAGAGGAAGTGAAGGCCGTGATCAGAATATTACACAGAGCTCCAGCCTCGCAGCCCTGAGAGTGTCCCCCCCCCGGGGGAGAGATGCCCACAAACAAGCCTAGGCAGAGCCCTAAACTGGGGCAAAATGTCGACCCACGGACCTGTGCCACCTCTCTGCGGAGAAATGCGACCCACTCCTCCTGCCCAGCGGCATCCAGCAAACAGCGCGGCAGATAATGCGCTCGAGTCGACGCTCCATAATCATTCCGCTAGGGCTTAGTTTCTCTCCTCTTTCCCGGCACTTTCTGCCAGCTATATGCTGCAGGCCACCATGTACGACGTTCCCGTTTCTCTGAAGGAATCCCAGTTTGATCCGGAGACTTGTAACCCTAACCCAACCTATTTGCATTAATGAGCAGCACGTTGGGATGTGACAGAATCCTGTTTTGGCTCACGTTCTCTTGATTATTTAACTATTTCTTCATTTCCAGTAAGCCCCAAAGGACAGCAGCTGTAATCAAATAAACATGTCTGCTTACGGTCAGAGTCTCGCTGAAAAGACTCCATTGGCTCAGAGTCATTCGACACAAACAACACTAGAGACAGATTTTCCATTTTCCATCTCATTTAGTGGAAAAAAGACAAGCCGTTTTCCCTCCCCCGTCCCATGGAGCTCGCGTGACCTCAGGGGCTTCCTAACCCTGCCAGCTGCCAAACAATCCAGCGCTTGAGGTGGGGGCTGGATTTACCTCCCTGGACCAGGGGGATCTTTCTGCAATTTGGAGTGGATGCTGGCCAGACTTCAGGCCCCATTGGAATCTGCTACAGGCACGTCCTCTCCTTTATCTGTGAGACTCGTGAGGCATGATGGGGGGGTGATTTCTATGGAAACCACCAAAGCTTCTGCCTCAGACACAATGGACAGGTGCTCGGAGCTTACCAGCTGTGTTGTGTAAACCAAGCTGGAAGGTCACTCTTAGGGTGGGGAGATAGCCATGGGGCTCATCTGTTAACCTCATGATGCCTGACAGTAAAGAGCTGGAAACACAGCCTTTTCATTGGCCCACTCTAAAAGTGGGCGGGAACTGGGATGGGGATGGAGGGGGTGGGGGACACTTAGGAAAATCCAAACAGGAAACGACGCGTAGCCAGCTGGCAGGGAGAGAGCAGCACATCCGTGTTACAGGTAAACATGCAGCCGGGCACCCTGCAGGCCGCCAACGGGAGACGTCACTTATCAGACGCCTGCGGACCTCAGACTCATACCCCTCCGTTGGTTCAGGGCCCGGAAAGAAAAAAGCAGACTGGCGACTGAGTCCTTCCTAATTTAATTCAAACATTTGCCCAGTGTCTTATAAATACAGAATCCAGCTGGGCCCCCTTTTTGAGCTGACACGCGACGGCGGTCGGTCCTGCATGCGTGGCTGAATCCTCCCTCTCCGGCAGGGAAGAAGAAGCCCTGGGCTCAATTTAAATATTTTCCCAGCAACTATCAGACGTGATCTCGAACGCGGAGAGTAAGAACAAGACAAACACATAGCGTTTCCTTTCTAAGAGTAGCAGTCCCGGTCTCAGCGCTATCAGTCAGAGCCTCCGTGGATTTGCTAAGCAAATGGGCCGGGAGCCTCTGTGAATGATGGACAGTGTCCTCGCTCGCCTCATGCAAATGAAACAGCGGAGGTCCAGGTGGTGGTGGGGGGGGGCGGCTGGAAGCCGGCAGCGCCCGCCGGCCCGTGCGGGCCCGCGTGGAAGGTTCCGGAGGCTGGTGTTTCGGTTACAGCCTGGGGCAACGAGCTTGCTGGCGTCGGCAGATTAGATTTTTCGGTTAAAGACTGAGATTTCACTTTATCTCCACCCGGCGCCTATCTACAGCTTCCGGCGTCTCGGCTTGGGGGAGGTGAAGCGTAAGAGGAAAACCCTCCTCTGGTGTGATGTTTACAGTCCCGTTGCACTTTTAGCTATTTATTAGTAACGATTTTATTTCTTCTTTTTATTAGTATTCTTCGAACCCTATTTATTCCGCTTCTCCTACTGAGTAATATTATAATCATTTTAAAAATTATTATTAGTAGTATTACTAGTAAATCCCCCCCCCCCCCAGCAAAATATATTCTAGGGGGAGACCCTCCACCTGCTTTGAAAAATTCTTGGTCCAAGGTCAGAATTTCTGGCTACACCCATGACTGGTAGTATTGTGTTGTCATGCAGACTGTTGCTTACAAAATGACATACAGGTGTAAACACATTTATACTTGGCGAAGCAATTCAGGCTGAGAGCTATTATGAATTGAGAAAAACGTCACGGCGCTGAGATTTAAGCCTGCGGCCTCTGGTGCGACCTAGGCTCTTGTTCACTAGACTGGAATTCTGCAGCGGGCAGGATTCACGTGACCGGTGTGCAACGACAGGAGCCTCTGGTTAAACGGCCCGAAGTGTAGTAGTACAGGAATCCAGTAAAGCCAGAACACACAAACACCTTTACATTTACCTAGAGGAATGCAATGTCCTGCCCTCCAGCTGTGTGGGCGGTTTGTTAAACTGTGCTGTTTGACAGAGTAGCCATTGATGTCTTTCATTGGACAGGGAAGGTCAAAGGTCACAGAAAGTAATTCAGCAGCTATATCTACGCATTGATTAGTAAGATGGTCTATTAACTTCTACTGTAAAGAATCGAATCTGGGAGGGGGGATGAAATCCGGTTTTAACGCCCTCCAGGCCCCAGGGTCACCTGCTGGCCACTGTTGGAAAAACACTCACCACACCAACAGGGAAGGCGAGCACGGCCATCATCCAGTCCCTCAGGCTGATCAGCTTACGGAGCTGCTGCTCCTGTTCCCGGTTCTCGCTGCCCTTGGTCAGCAGGCTGGAGAGGTCAGTGAGCACGCAAACCCCGAAGAAAACTGTCTGGATCACCTGGGATGGGGGAGGGGGGGGGGCGGAGTTTGGAGACTCAGTCACAAACACACAGCAGCGACATGCTACTTCTGTGACTTCCATAGATGAACCGGGTTTCGGAAATCACTTTTGGCGTCTTGCGCCACTTCGGCTGGCAGCCGGCGGCCACCTGGCGCGAAGCAAAGGTCCTCGGCTCTCCTGCTCGAGCCCCGTTACGGCACTGTGCTGGAGCGCGATGCGTATCTCACCGACATAGATACAGATAAAAGAGAAACTGAAAATAGAACGTAAACAAGCAGCCCTCCCTCTATTGTCATGCCATCTTATCAGGGGCACCATTTTCACAAAGTACTTGAATGAGAAACGTCGCATGTGGCATTTTGGACGGCTTTTTAGTTTGGCCAGTGGGGGTCGAGGTTTTTAATGACCTGTGTGCTTTTAAGTGTTACAGGGTCAGTCGTATAATCTAAGGGGGACAATAAAGGCTGTACAGCTACTTCTCAATGTTTGACGTAGTTTCACCTCAGATTTACAGTTGCACTTTCTCTAAGGATGGTTAAAGTGTCTGGGTACCCATGAAACTACATAACTAAGCATAGGACTCCCTCCTTAAACCAGCAAACATCTCCCAGTAGTTAACTTCTAATGTGGTAAAGGCAACCGCAACCTTCTCAGAGAACGAGACAAAATCTGTCACAATAAGGGGAAAAAAAACAGGATTTTTGCAAGTTCAGATCCTTGGAAAACAGGCATCCTTAGCAACGGAATGCAACTGTTTACGTCCAGCTGACAATACAAAACAATAATCTGTGAAGAACATGTTTTGCTTCCACGACACAGATGAAATGTTACAAGAGGCCTTAAAAATAGACAGAAAAAAAAAATCAATGTATCTAGCTTCGTTTTAAATCGTACCTCACCACAGAGCATCATGGGAAAGTCACAGTACATCTGCATTCGCTGACATGGGGGGAAAATATCAACACTGTAAAGAAAAGACAGTCATCTGAGTTTTGAAGTATCTGAGGTATAACCAGCATCAACACTGCAACATTACAGAAACAAAAAACAGTGTGAAATACAAACCAGAAACGCAGCACAACACCTGATGCTCCCATAACCCAAAATCTCTTACTGTCTCAGTTTACGTCAAACAGCGAGCGGAGCTTTTTTAAAAAGGTTTTGTAAACTCTTCCATAATCATGTACTTTCAGAAACTGTCAGGGCACTTTCACATGCGTCCCGAAGAAAGCTCTCCTTTAGAAAAACAACAAAAAAAAAGATGAACGGTTATTAGATATATGCTAGGTAAGAGGCAAACCAGGGGGCCCTAACAGTTTTTCCCCAAGGATCAAATTCCATTAGCAACATAAAGCCAAGGTCCACTATGTCTGAAAAAAAGGGGGGGGGGAGAGAGTTCAGTCTCTTCAAGGAAGCCCGTCTGTCTGTACCCTATACCCAAAAGGTAAGTTGACACAGGGTTTTTACCAGACTCTGCTGTAAGCATTAGTGGGATTCAATGGTGGAAGCTATTTCTGCATTAAATTAAGAAGGAAGATGTAGTGTGGCTTTAATTTATCTCCTTTTCGCTCCTTAATCCTTAAAGCTGAAAGGCTGACTTTTATTCTCATTAAATCGCCGTCTCGTCGCAACGCCGATTGCAGACGCATCGCTCAGGTTGAGGACATAAATAACATCCCCGGCCATTTCCTCAGAGGACGGCTCAGAATTTTACTGCTTCTGCCAACAGCTAGGGCTAAAACCACCGTCCAGGTTTCCTTTCACTGAAAATAAAATGCGACTGGCTCGAAAAAACAGGCTTCTAATAGCCAAGTGACGCCAACAGCTGGGCATTAGGCAGTTTACGGGTTCTGAGAACTTTTCTCCCTCAGAATCCAAAGCTCTTGCGAGGCCACGATCATCATTGGATTTGAAAGTGAGTAATAAGCCCAGGACACTTAACCGAGCTAAAGGTCCAGAACAGAGAATAAGAATCGCTGTAGATGCTGTGAACAATCGCTACAATCACACAATGAAATTCAAGTAGGATAATAAAAAAAAGCAGATTGGGACAAATGACCTCATCATGTTTTGCAAGCCGCTTCTCTTGAGGAGAATCTCAGCGAGGTCCACAGCGGAGTCCTTCGAGACAGATTCATCATCCAGATGAATTGGACTGTGTTCACCTCTGAACTCACTTGAACTTGACCTTGGACGAAAATGCTTTAACACTGTTTTCTTCCCCCAAAGTTCCCTGTTCCAGAAATGTTGACATTTGACATTCATTATAAATTACAATACATTAAGTCATATTTTCTAATCTATTCCACTATTATTTTTCATAGCAGTCTTTGGTCTGAGTATTGACCCATCGTGTCTGTGCGATATTTCAGTTATGGTAGAGTTTCTTGGTGCTGTTATGGGCTATAGTGTTACTCTTGTGCATTTTTAATATTTTGATTAGAAACAATGATAAAGCAAGATATTCCCTCGCTACGTCTTTTCCACTAGCTACACTTCTGGTGGACGACGGAGAAACAGAGAAGATGTTTCACCAATCAACATGTTACCCAAAACTGGAGCATTCTCCTCTGAATTCATCTTGGTGAATATCTCCACCTCCCAGTGATATGTCCTGGGGAAGCAGGTGAGAGTTAAAGGCAGATGGGAGCGGCTCCAGAGACACAACACCAATTTTGAACTGGGATCCAGTAAAAGACAGTAGGTGACTGAGATCTCCTCCACTTTGGAGGTATGTTCAGGGGCTTTAGTGCAGAAAAACAGGACCCTCCCCCCCCGCCCCATTCAGTTCATTACTTAGACCTATGTGGTCAGCAAGACCAACATTAATAACATAGCGACCATTCCTCCAGGAGCGTAATGCAAATCAGAATCACTTTGCTGTCCACGGGATATCTGACCATCACTTCTCTTTTCAACGACTTCAAAAAAAATTCCATACATTAATTCATCACACAGTGTCGTTTTCAGATATCAACCACAATTATACTATAAAAGAGCAGCACAAAGCAACCACAATTCTAGCACTTGTGACCAAAACCAACAGACCAAAAGTCAGGAGGGATTTACTTTAAAGTACTTCAAGACCCAGGCTTGCTCTCAATGAGCATCTCTCCCTGTATAGATTGTTGCAGCAAAACCTGTCAATATCTTCTCTTTAATGCATCTTTGTATGCATTATGGATGCTCTTCCATGCATTACTATAGTGCACAAACATACTAATACATTACACGTTACATTAATTTAGCAGACATAGATGAAAATTAAGAGAGAGCGGGCAGTAAGTCTCTGTAGCAAATGGGGTTTATAAGAGCCTTGCTCCAAGGCCCAATGATGACATCACTCTGCCAGCCATGGGATTTGAACTAGCGACCTTCTGAACACAGGCAGAGAAGTACATACATTCCCCCTTATTCTCTGCCTTTTAGAATAAAGACACAAGCACCATCTTCAGTCTGCACATTAAACTGGAGCAGGGACTAAAATTAGCAAAAGTACGACAGTATAACCAGTGGTTGATGAGGCGTGCAACTAATCTGCTGTTCACAGCTTGACCTTTTGTAGCTGATCGATGGTGGTACTGTCATACACAGCTGACTTTGACGCATTCCTCTCTCCCCGAGCAACAATGGAAGTGTACCACATAAGCAAGAAGAAGATGTGTACTAGCAAAGATAACCTTAGAGTCAGAGTGCTGGAATGACGGGTCTACACCAGGGTTCCTTAAATCGAGTTCTTGAGGGCCTGTTTGCAGGTTTCCGTACTCAAACACAGCCACTGAACCTGGTATTTAGTTGATCAAGATGCGTTTGAGCAGGAAAATCTATGACCTCCCCAGAGCTGGAATTGGGAAACCCAGATTTTCTACACTTTCTTTCATTGTGTAGAAATTCTTCCATGCACCTCTATCCACCAGGATTATGGGGGGGGGGGGTTGAAGCCCATACCAAGGAGCAAAGGCACGCTGAACAGTTTATGGATGCCAATTAACTTAACAGCATGTCTTTAGACTGTAGGTGGTAGATGAGAGAGCCCAGAGGGGCCAGCACAACATGGAGAAAACACGCAAACTCCACGCATGGAGAGCGGAGGCGAGATTCAAATCTTCAAGCCTGGAGGTGTGACGTGACAGCACTGCCCACCGTGCTGCCTCATCCGTGGGCCAAATATATCAAAATTAATTTGGACTGAATGCTTTCAGTTCTAAGCTCTATTTCATGTGAACAGTTTAAACAGACAACGATTAATATCCTGTCGCTCCGCTCTCAAGTGTGTCTCTGCAAACACACGTTTCAGTCTCCCTCTATAAAATATCACCGTCTAGTGTCACATCGGATAGCTATCAGTTCCTCTCTGTGTGACCGAGTTTTGGAAATCCCTTTTTCTGAGGACAACCGTGAGCCACAAAGCCTGAGACAGCTCTGAAATTTCCGAGACGACGAGATCAGACAGTAGTTGGCTACGCCTGTAATGTGCCAACGTTGTAAGTTTACAGAATTCCCAGGATTCTCAGGGGACACATCACTGTATAGCTGATCTTTTCTGGTGTTTTATCTCCGCCGCTCAATGGGAGGAAATAATTTTCAAAATATTCCTGAGTGCATTCACCAGTCTTTTCAAGATAATTTTGAAACTATTTAATATTAATAAACTTCAACACGTCTACCATCTCAAATGAGCAACGATTCCTAGAAACAAAATCTAAGGCACATTTAAAAAAAAAAAAAAAACAAACAACTAGAAGTCAGTATGACAGATGCAAACATGTTTGAAAGCTTATATGTAAGATGTTAAAATTAGAATTATGCCCTGAGTTTACAGTTCTTGCTTTGCCAAGGTATTAGATTGCTTATTTTGTCATATATTATACCAGGGAACTACATACCCATAACAGGCTATTTAAAAATATTTTTCCCTTTTGCTTTAAATATGGCCAGAAAAAAACAGACAAAACCAAAGACATCTGCCACGCTAAGACGCACAGCTCAAAAGTAATTGTTTCAGTGGAAATGCAAATAAATGGAGTATTTTACCGTAAGATACAGGCCATTCAGTTTAGCGCTTAAAAAACGACAGAAAAAGTGTAAGACGTTTCGCTGAGCGGACATTTGCAAAGCAGATTAAATGATGCTCTAATTAACGATGGATCAAAACTTGTTTACTTCTGCTTGGCCTGTTTCGTATTTGTTCACGTTTGCTATTAAAACGAGTTCAAAAAGCTGGAATTCTAATGTGGAAAACATGAGTCACGATCTGATTAACTGACAGGGCATCATGGGCTGAGAGGAAGCCGGTAGAGGAGCAGATCCAGATAGGATCGCGGTAGGGGGTGGAGGGTGTGTGCCTGTCTCTCATATCTGTGTATTTGGGGGCTGTGGTAAATATGCTAGTTTTCATAACCACATGCACATTGTCTTTGTAGTTAAATAAGCCGTAAAATCCGTATTAAATAGGCACACTATTTTGTTCTGAAATGAATTGCACGGCATTATTGCTTCTGTTTCGTACCCACCAAAATTAAGTTTATTTAATGGCAGCTGCCTGCCATTATATCACACACGTTTATGCGTTGCTGTCGCATCTCGATGGCATCTTCCAACATCCCAGTTCGGGATCGGTGGGTCCCGTTTCGTAATTCTGATACTAGGGACAACAGCAGCAAAGACAATGAGGCATCGCACCGTGTCTGAAAGGTGGGGGATGGGGGTGTTCTTTGGATGGGTGTTGGCTTCATATGTTAATGTGTATTGCAAAAGGAAAACACCAGACAGACGAGGCTGAAACCATGCATATTCCACCATTACTACGTCTAAAGAGGCCCGGTTCCAGCTCAGGGTATGTGGTAAGGAATCGCACAACAGCACCATAGATGCGACCACCACGATCTCTACGCTTACTCATCGCTCAACATGGCTCATGATGAGAACAACGGACACTTACCAGATCTATGAATGTTAAAAACTTCCAGCTACCGCCGTAAGTTTGATGAGCGGGCATATCAACTGCTTTATAATTGCAGAGAATGGAGAAATAGGAGAGGAGGATCGCTACCCTTAAAACTTGGGAGGGGATGAGCGCCATGTTTTTTTCGTTTCGTTTTCGTCTTTGGCTATATCCTCTTGATGCAATGATGTTGTTATGTGGGTATCTTTCTGTGCGGGGAAGGAGGGGATGGTGACGCCGGGATGCAAAAATGGGAGGCGACGTAAGAGGAGTGCGCGTAGCGCGTGCGGGGAAGGAGGGGATGTTGTTGTCATGGTGACGGAGACCGTGGTCCTGAGCGTCTGTGCCCGGGAGTTAGGGGCTGAACCCGTACTGCAGCAATGACGACAGCCAAATTTCATCATCTCCGAGGCTCTTCTCCTCACCTAATAGGATTTGCATCTCTTTTTTTCGCAAAGTCAAAAATGATTACTGCAAAGTGTGTACTGGATTATATTTTTAGGTCTACTTGTCGTCCATATATTATGCGGCCCATCCGAAAATTAAATAAAATCTGTTTCATCTCATCTCATCTCATAACTGAATTATAATTTATTTTAACGGAGTAATTTGCCAAAATCATTTCCTAAACATATATTCGGGGATTTCACACAAGCTCCGTTCTCTCAGAAGGCAGTGTGAACCCTTGCTTTAATTGCATTTAAAGTGTGGATGTTAAAATTTTGTACACGCAGACTGTAACATCCATGTATAATAGTTGCAGGTTTTTTATATTGTACTTAACCGTAACACTGTGTTGTTTGTGGACCTATATCAGTAATCTTAATCGTTGCTGGCCCACAGTGACACTGGAAACATTCCAGGCGCGGACTGGCCATTGGGAACTCCGGGAATTTCCCCGGGGAGCGGTCTTGTGAGGGTCTCTCTTCCCCAGCGCCAGCATTATATAACCTATATGATCGCGATCGGCGTCATATACCAAGGCGGACTCTCCTGTCGGCGACAAAATACCAAATGTTACAGCAATTTCCCGTGCTGCGGGTCCATTCCCGTTGCCGTTCCGCCTCTGGAGCGATTCGAACACAAAAGCCGCTTTCCGAAATCATACACTAGCCTGTGTGGATTTATTATTCCCTTAGCGCCATACTCGTTCTCAACATTTGACATGTAAAATCGTTTTATGGACCGTGTGTAGTCTGCACTTCACTGTGGTTTTTTAAGTTTTATGGATTCTTTGGAACAAGGCTGCCAACAATAACCAATGTAGAAGCAGGTCTAGGAGAGCATGAAAATCAAAACGTATTTTTAAAGAAGGGATTTTTTTAAAACCCATTCTCCATAACAGAAAGATAAACCAGAATAACACTAAAAATGACTTTACCAGAAAACCGTTGGAATGACATCGAGCTCGACACGAAGGCTAAAACATGTCCCGGTTTAAATGCATTTTTCTAAGTCTATAGTCCCATGGTTTTCTTGAGGCGCCCAAGGAGATTACAGGGTGAAATCTGTCACCTGAAGCTGCCAGTCAGAACCATCAGCGAGAACATCATGGATTAGATGTTTCTGCCTAGAGCTTTTCAAACATCAACGAGGGGTTATGCAGGTGTTCTGGGCCAGGTGGCAGGCATAGCCTCCGACAAGGTTTGCAGAAGAGGTCAGGCTGAGAAGAACGAGATCATTGTGGAATGTGACAAATGGAGCGGTGCATGTAACTTTCCATATGTTCCAGGTGTCCATTTCTAGAAGAAATCTTCTTTTTGCTCCCTGCCTCTCCTCTCTTCCGTCTCTACCTTCCAATGTATCGCTTTGATCTTCTCCAGCGCACAGAAAGACATAAACACATATATTCTCACACACAGCACATGCCCACTGCTATGGCTAATGTAAAGTTTGCAACCTCGACAGTTTACATTAGTTATATACCGCATAATAACCTAATGGTTCTGTCATTCTGCTTTTTGAGTTGATTTTTTTTTTCTTTGTCTTCTTATGTCCTTTCTATTGTTCTTTCTTTCCTTTCTAATGATTTACTGTCACCTTGTTGTATGTTTCTTGAAACTAATAAAAAAGGAAGGAAAACAGAATGAGACTGGCAGAGGTGTGAGTGATGTGGCTTACAGGGTCGCTGCCTCTGCTGCACGTTTGCTGAAATGGTTAAGTAATGGTTCCATTCCTTGAATAAACAGACATGGTTGCGGCAAAACCAAGCTACGTACGGTGTCCCGGAAGCATGTTCCATGCTTGAAATGAAACTTCGACGTGTCGCAACACCAAGTACTTAAAGATTCTCCAGGGCCCTTGGTGCCAGTGTATGCCACGAAGGTTTCGCCTGTCGTGTCGCGTGACGTTTTTTTTCAAGAAGGAGCTGCAAACAGCCGCCCGGCAACCGCCCCGGCAACGGCTGCCTAGTGCAAAGGAAGCAGACCGGGGGCTGCCAGAGAGCGCAAGCTGTCGCTGGCTCCCTTGTGGTTAGTCGGAGTGGGGGGTGGGCAGGCAGGCATGACGCTGTTTTCTGGGGTTTCAAGCAATGCATAGTCTAACCCTAACCCACCCTCCCCCCACCTACATGGACCCCGTCCTCAATGCACGTCTACTGCCAGTATGTACATGGATATAACACAGCGAGATTCAGTCAGCAGGAAGAGTAACCGAATAGCGACATTCCCAATTCCGAAGCAATCCGTAGAGGCCCTTTTTTGAAGAGGCGCCTCTCACCCGCCCCCCCCCCTCTAATTCCCGGCTTATAGGAAGGGATGACTTTGGAAAAATGATGATTGATATGGAGTGATTTGGTTGAAGGGCCACATCAAACCGTGCAGGCGGAGGGGATCTCATCGGCATCAGCTGACTAGCGACAGTCTAAATGTTATCTGGTGCGAGATTTACATTTTCATGTTCAGAGATACCATGGTGCTGCGGTTCTTAGGAAGAACTGATGTCGACTTGGCAGAAATACCCTGATTCTGGGGGTTATTAAGCCCCATGGTGTGATGTATGTAGGACCCTAGAACAGTGGGTCCCCAACACTTTTTAACCAATGGACCATTTCACTGCACTTCAAAGTTTCAGAAGAGCGGACTGGGGTTGAAGTTGAGCAAGAGTCATTGTAACCAGATTTAATTCTATGTACACTATTTCCAAGTACAAGATTAAATGAAGCCTTATTTAAAATAAAGAATTTAAAAATTAGATGCCACCCAAGCATAATGCTCACCGGAGGCAAAGGATTGTAGATTGGGGGTAGTATTTGGTAGCTGGAGGTAAAATTTGCTTACTGGGTGGGGCAGGATTGCAACGGTAAAACATCTTTGTGGGCAATATTATCCACCACTGGGTAGTAGAAAGATACATTTCTGGGACACAGTGCATCATTCGCGGGCGTCAAGGACAAGGAGCTCTTTTCAGTTCATGAGAGACTCCAGGAACTTTGCAGCAGAGTTGGATGCTAAGTAACAGATTCGCATTTTATCGTGAATGTTTCTGCAGATACTAGCTGCATTTGCTTCGCTGCATTTTTCATTATGCGCCTCCTTCCGCCCATTTTCCGTATTTCTCTTAATCCAGACCCCCTTTCCCGGTAGATTAAGGCAGAGAACAACCCAGGATGGGAGACCCAGCGCCGTGTAGCGGGCCGGACTTCACGCACCGCTGATCCCGGTGAAAGGGCCGGTCGGATGCAGAGAGCCGTGATTCGTGGTTCTGCCCTGAACTGTGTGCACCCTGCGTCAGACTGCCATCCCTTGCTTTGTGTACTTCGCTCAGGGGCATCGTAAAGGAGGAAAACCATTCCAAGGGGCCCTATGTTTGGGATGTAACTGGATTGATCTGGGGTGGGGGGGGCCAAAAATGTCTAGGGGCCCCCCCTGCCTATGGTCCAGGGGAGTGGATCAGGTCAGGTTACTTTATTTGTACCCACAGCTAGATTTGGTTTGTGGTGAATAGTCCTAGACACTTATCACACATGATTCACCTTACAATACCGGCAACTTAAGACAATAACTATAAAAATATAACGCAATAAATACAATTTAAATATAATGAAATCAAATAAATAATAATTAAATTTAAAAATGCTGTTTTACTATAACTGAGACTTATTTGCGTGATAGCTAGATCCAGGTTTGTCTTGACAGGGATGGATAGATGGGGCTTCAGTGCTTATGTAAATCTCTGGGGGTGGACAAACAAACACAAACAAGCACCTGAGGTTGTTGGAACGTTTCACTCGTTCTGCGAGCTAAACCGGGCGTCAGAGCCTGCGGTAATGAGCAGTCTGCCTTCCAGGGGCCAGTGTTGACACGGCTGCGTGTCTGATTGCAGCAAATCAGGTCATGTGCCGTGAAGGAGAGCGTGAGAGCAGGGCTCCTTGAGGGACTCGAACCCGCGACGGGGCCCAACAGCTACATCGGCACAAGTGCCAGCGCTGGACACAAGACCCTTATGTAATGAAAAAGACCCAGACTGAGGGGATTCTGCAAATTAGCAGAACCCGTGCAGACAGCATGCTTGATGTATCTGCCTGTCCGTGTTTCCAGAACTCTCTCTGGGCCCTGAGACTGCGCAGTCCTTCCATAACACGCTAGGCCCATATTAATGTCCTACGGCACAGGTCACTGTGGCACTTTTCCTGGGCATTTAAATATCTCTTGTGGCCTTTGTATCTAATTGTATGAGTCCCTGACAACAGTAAGTGCTGTCTAACGTTCAGGAGAGAGATATTTAGATTCAGAGACAGACTTTCAGTATGGGAAAGCACTTCTGATTACATCAGCTAAACGTTATTGAAGTTTTTTTTTTTCCATGTTGCATTCCTTTCTTAGCACGTAGCTATTGTTTGATAGACGTGTGTTTCGATATGTAGTAAATTAGTGATCGAAGAAATAATCTTATACATAGAGGTGGAGGGATGATGTATTTTTCTGTATAGTTTAAATATAATGACAAAATGAATGAAAAGACATATCTGTCAATCTGTTCTGTTAAACATGCTGTGCGCTGTGGTGGTGAAAAGCTGTTCTCTGACCAGAGGGCACTTTGTGCTACCCCCCCCCCCCCCCCCACTTTGGGAGCCTTGTTCCATGTGAGTAGCAGATGTCACGGCCAGAAGCAAAGCCCCATGCCCAACCTCATGGCTGAAAATCAGTCCCGCTTCCAAATGTAGAGGCTCGGCTGACCCGTCTGCTTCTCTACGAAACACAGAGGGACTCCCTCTCCACCTCAGTCCCATCGCAACCGTCCCTTTGTGCTAATTTCCAGTCCTGACCATTATTTGGCTTGAAATTTCTCGACTGAGGCACTTTGGATTTCACGTAAGATTTACGTCATCTATCTGTTCGCCTGCAGTTCTAATTTGGGTGCGAATGCAGTCCCTTGATGCATTTTCATTCTATATAAGTGGAAAACAGCAGTATCCCTAGGTGAAGTGTGTCCACATTGCCCAGGACAAGGGCAGAAAGCCCTGTCTGGTGAGTACATTACAGTAGAACCCTAAAATAGCACTAGGCATGAACGCCTAAGGATGTTTGGTATAATAGTTATATACAAATGCTGGCATCAGACTGGTGTTTGTGTTTATTTACCAACATCAAAGTCTGGCCCATCGATCTAATGAGCAGGACCTGCAGACATCTGTTGTCTTTCACATTTCTTTTGCCCTTGTCCCGACCTCCTAATTAGCGATAAGTTCTTCTCATAAAACTGCTTGATTTAACACTGCTGTTAATCACAGATAGCTGTATTTCTGCAAAGGTGTTGATTGGACTGTGCAAAAGCTACCTATTACATCTTCTGCAGAAAACCTGAACTCCTCATTGAATGAGGTTTCTGGGGCCAGAGACTGGCTGAATAAGGATCTTGAACAGGGAGCAGCTTGTTTGTGGGAATTTGAATGAATCTAGGCATCGTTAGATTCGCGTCTATGCTGTAAGATTCGCTGATGTGGTCCAGCCACACATGATTCACTGTCAACTGGTGGACAAGAAAGTCACTGCCAAGGATGTCGGTGCAAGAACGGCTCATTCGGTCAAACGAAAAAGACGAGAACGGAATTATCTTAACCAAGATTGTTATATTGAATCCGGGGAGCCCAGATGGTACCAAAAGTCTGGCTCTGTTCACGGGGAAGGGAAGGTGATGACCAAACCTGAAATTTTAAACGACGTGTGGAAGTTATTAGCATCTGGAAGGACACTTGGCACTTGTTGTTATGTAGTCACAATGTGCATTCCAGCCTACGGAGTCTGAGACAGGACAGTGAAAAGGTCTGGAGACGGGAAGTGGAATCTTTGGTAGCCAAGATGCTCTGTGCAGGGGTATGCAGCTGGGTTCCTCCGGGGGGCAGCTAGCAGGAGGGTCAAAACATGGCTGCCTGGACCCAAAACATGGGTGGCCTGTTGCCTCTTGCGGGGCCACCTGACCAAGAGAGAAGGCCTTGAACAAACAGTGTCTGTGAAATCACATAAGCCAAGCTAACAAGGGAGAAGATTAATTGGGACTTTTTAAAAAAAGAGTTGTGATGCCCAGGAAGTGATAAAAACAAAGCCGACAGTGTCACAAACGTGCACTCGCTTTGTCATGCATCGCACATGGTCAATTGCAACACAAACTGCGCCGGAGACCAGAGCTTATCATCTGCTGTTTGTTATCTCTAAACGAGTGGTCCTATTATCATGTGCTCAATGTGACTGAATGGCTGTTTATCTCATTTTTTGCCCATATTTAAACACTTCTTCTTTTTAAATAGACTGATGGACGGCTAGCAGGAACAAGCTACAGAGCTCACGGAGCCCACTCACCCTTTTAACAGAAAGCAGACACCAAAGACGTCTTACGGAAATCCAGAACGGGCCTCCGGTGGCGTGTGTACGGGGGCAGCCGGCATGGCAGTTAACCAGCGGACCCGAACGACCCAAAAAGGTCATGTGTTCAAATCTCAGCTGGTGGGGGGGTTGCAGACCTACGCTGATCAAAGAGCACAACCGGAATTGTTGAGAATTGCGTGCCCGCAATTCTTGCGTGCCCCGGTTAAAACGGAAGCGTCCGTTTTGTGCGACGCATTAATCACGTCGGATAAAAGCCCACTGCTCCTTAGGCCACTCAGAGATAATGGGTGTAATGCTTGGCACGGCAGCCCATGCCCGTGCCGCTGGCAGCCTGCCTTTCACGCTGCCTGCGTCCCCTTTAGTCACGCCGCTCTCTGGAAGCCCATTTCCCCGACGCGCTCTGGAACGCCACACACTTTGTACTGGGTTTTTTTTTCCCGTCCCCCTCATTGTCTTCACCCAAAGACGAGTCTAAATCAACAACCCTTGTCTACCGCATATACTATGGTATCCTTATTTGCCTTTTTCCAGAGATTTAGAAGCAACTGGTAGCAAGTCATATAACACTGAGAATAAAATGGCATCAGCAGCCAGAAGCATCCAATCAAAAAGGTTCAGGTTGAGGGTGTAAATCAAGCTTATCTCTATAGGTGTTTTTCAATATATGTACTTGATGGTGCGTGTGTCCTTGTGTACCCATTTTACATCTTCTTCCATTGCCGAAGAGCAGGTCCAATACTAAGAACACAAGTACAGGCGGAAAGCCTCAAATATCAAGGATATATCAGTTGCATCCTCGCCAAACGAATCAATCCCATGTTTGTTCTTGGGAGGCAAGTTAGCGAGATCAGTCTTGCCAAGACCACAAGTACAATCGTTGCCTTCTTGCTATTGAGAAACACCCCATGTCTTTTTGAGGTTATGATCACTTCTGTTCATCACAAGTGGTTAACTTAGTTGATGAGAAACTGGAATGGCTTATCTCCAGGAATAACTAATCATTAACATCAAGTAAATACAACCGGATAGCCATTGTTGACCACGCATCGTCAACACCGGCCATCTTGAGCATGGCCCTAAATTAAGGGTGACAACGCGGGCACCAGTTCCGTCACACGTCTGTCACCTTTCATCCCAGCGGGACGCCTATTTGAAACCCGAAGGTAGCAGTGACCCCTGTGAATAGGATTAAGTACCTTTATTAATACACAATGAATATTTCAAAATGAGTTATAGGCAATCATATTATATATTAATATATTAATGAAACTGTCATTAAAAAGGGAGATATGTGCGGGCGAAGAGGCAGAGGAATCCAGCGACCCTGTGCGAATACAAAGGTCACGGAATGTTCTGGCGGGACTACAGGCGGAACTTTGTGCCGAGCCACTGCTGTACAGACAAGGGTGGTTTGTCAGATGACATTAAAAGCAATGCAAACATCTTCGAACAGTGGAAATGGTCCTGTGCAAGCTCTGGTCTCCATTTCAAAGTGGAACTGTTCTGTTGAACCAGACATTATGGATGTCATGTGTTGAGCACATGGTGGCTCAGCTCCTGATGGTGAATATAGTCCGGCTCAGGAGGGATACCATCACCAGCAGAATGCCTTGGTTTTCAGCTGCTGCTACTAATGACGGAAATTTTAACCTGCGTGTACATTTCCTGCATCCATTCATCCATCCATCTTCCAACAGTTCATATCGGGCATAGGAAGACCTGTGGTCTACATTCCTTTCAAGCAAATTAATTTTAAACTACCTGTTTGGTAGAGTACCTCACATGTAATGTTAAATTACCTGTTTGGAGTTGAAATTTCCATAAGGATTATTTTTTAGCTATTGGAAGTCCGTCGTGTTTTGCTAGGACATGAATGACACTCGTACAAAAGAAGGCGCAGCCGAAGTACAACCACTAGAGGTCTCTGTTAAGCACGTCAAAAGTTGAGTGCAAAGCCTTTTATCGTCTAGAACGGCACCGGAGCTGACGATTTTCAGATAGTTGCCCACGTGCGACCAAACACATAGCACATGCTTTACTTACTATTTGAATTTCCTGTTCTCATTTCTAATTAGCATTGCACCTGTTCATCACTTCCACTGGCCACCGCTGACCACAGCTCTGACTCAATTCTATACTGGTGTAGCAGTCGTCACCAGGGAAAGGTGACTGTGCTGCAATTGAAGTTTGCATTTGTAGGTGACCTGCAGCGTGCACACAAATGCATCCGAGCATCACAGGACAGCACACTATGTTTTCATAGTGCAGCATCCAGGCAGGTGTAGGGGCAGGTAACCTCCGGCGATCAAGTCAAAGGCGGTTGTAGAAAATAAATAAATTGCACTTGAGAACAACATGAAAAGAAAATCCAAAGCCTGATTGTACAAAAATGTAATACTAAAATCAAGCAAAAATGTTTCAACAATGAACTTTCAGCTAAGCAGCACTGAAATATATATTATATATATATATATATATATATATATTTAAAAACTCAATAGGGCTGCAAAGGTAGTGTATAATGCTGTCTAAATTCAGTACTGTGTGCAGAAATACCTAAGAACGGCTGCATCAGCAGCTCAGGGAGTTGATCCTAGTGGTTTATGATGGGAGAGCAGGTAATGACAGGTATACAATGGTGAACCCAAGCCAAAGTAATTTCTCATGTCGCGTAACCACCCTGTGTTACCTTTGAGCTAGATTGAACTTTGTCAGGATCAAGCCGTCCTTATGTAATTTCCCGGTAACTCCGCCCGCAAGAAGAAAAGGGATTTCTGTTTATGACTGTTTATGGCGCTCTGACTGTGCTGTTAGTCAGATAGGTCCGAGGGCTTTGTGAAAGGTGGAGGATTGCTCTAGGGGGGAAAAAAAAGTACCAGGAGAAGAGTTTTAAGAAAAAGCAGGGGGCGGGACATCTGGTGAGTAAGCATAGACAATCAAAAACATGTCAAAGACCCATTGTGTTGGAAACCACTCCTTTTTTACCTGGGAAGCATTGCTGTACAACACCGCTGTGATCAAGCAAACGCAGAGGTGAAATCCTGACCTTGTACACACATATCCCTAAGCGGTATTGTCATAATACCTTCTTCGGGAACCTTCCTGTGAGTTTGCATTGAGTGGATGGCCTTTGGGTTGTCTTGTGGCTGACTGTGACTTCAGTGGCTGCACCAAATAACCCATAAAGCGTCACGGTGGAGAATTTCACAGAAAAACAACACTGGTTGCATAAGAGTATCATAGTTTCTTGTACATATGTAGCCGGTTGCTCAGCTTCACTTTTCCTAGAAACTTGGGTGTGCCTTGATAAATCTCAGGTTCAAAACAAGTAAGAAGCATGAAAATTAAATAAATGGGTGTGAACATTCTTAAATTAGGTATTCTGGTCTACAGCCCCAAAACAATGGGAGCATTTAAGCTGAAGGCTTGTCCCATTCGTCTTCACGTAACACAGAGTATATCCGTAGTGTAATGTCAACCCTTAAGATTCAGATATGCAGTGTATTCCACCAGGTGTAAGATGTGATGATCCATGTCCTGATCTCAATGAACTGTGGCCGGTGCTCCCACTCAGACATTATGGGGGATTCTCTTTGGCACCCGTTTCAACCATGTTGTGTATGACTAAGCCATTGTAACGCAGTGAAAGGTAGGATTCGGAAGGGCTGCAAGATTATAACCTTCCTCGTCAGTCCAGCCCCATAAATTGTTTGCAGGATGTGACGGCGAGGCTGGGATATTCCCAATCGGTTCCCAGAAACAGGGGTTTACAATATCTTAGGGCAATTACGGAAGACGAGCGGGGAATCCGACATCTAAGCTGAATGCGTGATTCACCCGAAACAAATTAGCAACTTAAAAAGCACCAAAAGGCAACTGACGCACTGAAAAACGGCAAACCTACTGCTTGAAATTACAATCGTAAGATGTGTATGTAACTTACAGTAAAAGTTTTTATCACAAAACTTAAAGTGTTCATCGTCCCACATACATTTCCTTTGATTTTGTAAGCAATCTAGGAATTGCTTCAAATTAGGCATAATTTGAAAACAACAACAACAGCAATCCTACAACTATGAAATATAACTATACGTGTAATCGGCGTAACTGATTCATCTGAGCCAAGCCATAACGAAACCGAAAGGAAACGTCTAATTCACGGGTGACCAGCTTCGTCTGTCCTCAAGGTCCTCGGCGCAGATTTAAACGTGTCCTAAAATCTCCAGGATGTACTAATGCAGGGGTGTTCCTGCAGGACAGTCAGCTGCAGAGGCATAACTGGTATTTTTCCTGTTTATACGGGTTGCATAGAAACCTGAATTAAAACCATTAGGTTCCTTCATTTAAATATCATGCTGTTTGCTTGAAAGTTAATTTAAAGCATATTTCCTCAGTAATTGGCTGATAAGAACTGCCTTGTGTCTTGTCTGGTGTTCTGCTCGGCAAGCAGCATGTCACGTACAATTCTGATTCAGAATAATAATGGAATGAATAAGTAATTAAGTTAAACGAACAGACAACACATAGTTAAGTAAACGTCTTAAACATTGCATTATTTTAGTAATACATTTTTAATACTGGGTGCATACGCAGATGTAATTCAACGAAAATAGGCTACCTAATAGTTAAAAGGAGCTAGCTCATATCGCGTATTTTGTTTGTAAGAAAATGTATTACATTTTAAAGGGCTGTTCCCATCCTACAGAACATCTTAATAATCGGAACTACGCACTATACATGAGACTAATCAGTGATAATTAAGCATTTTAAGGCAGATCAGACGGGGCTGGGGACATGGAGCGCGCCACTGCACGGCGCGCGAATGGCGCAGCTCGCTGACAGGGCGCGTACCTCCAGTCCCGCGGATCGGCACGCGGCGGCCGCGGCACCGAGGGAGTTCCCCGCGCGCGGAGTGCCCAGGAGGCGGTTGGCGGGGAGCTTTCTCCATCTCTCCCTGACGCCGCCTCGCCGCAGCCTCACTCCGGGACGCGCTGGGGGATCCGATGACGTCACAGGCACACGCGCACACACACGAGCTCGCACACACACAGACACACGCGCGCTCGCTCTCTTCGCTCTCTCCCCATTTCTATTCTGGGAAGTGGTGCCAGGAATAACCCTGTCTGTCTCCTGATCGCAGGCTCCTTCTCTAGCTTCGGCTGCTCAAAAAACTTCGCAAAGAGGAGGAATCCGGTGACAGTGTTTTTATCTTCTTTTTTCCGTACACTGGCGGCTAGAAGCGCAGCGTCTTTGAAGAACGACACTCACTACATGTCATGAGAAGTCTGCCCGAAGCTTAGTTATTCTCTCGCCCTCTCTTCCTATTTCCCGAAACGATCCGGACTGTTTGGCCATCAAAGAGAGAGGACTTATTAAACAATCTACTGGCAAAGGGTTGACATTTCCTTTCTGGATGTAGCTGGACGTGTCTGGATGCACCTTAAATGTGACAAGGTGAGTGATTTGACAGTGGGTCAGCAGCGTAACTCTGCTGCAACGTTTTGTCACAGGCTGCTGAATAATACGATCGTGTAGGGGGTTCTGTGCCGTTTTACTCGGATATGTGGGGAAATCCCAGTTGCTTGCATGCAGATTAAGAATGTTGCGTAATATCCTGAGGAATTTGCACAGCAGATGCAGCGGGCAAAAGCCTTGTAATGAACTTACTTGTTCAATCTGCGGCCGGAAGCGCGCATTCCCCTCCGCACTTTCCGACCTGAAGCACAGTCTTTCGTGCTCCCGGCTCGTCCGCCGCTGTGGACGGAGCGCGATCTGGGTATAAATCGCCCCGGTCTGTTATTTGCATGTAAACCGTATGTATGTGTGCGCGTCTCTGGGAGAGGGAAGGTGGGTGGGACGCTGGCCCGTTCCGGGAATGTTCCATGACGTGTTAGCAGACGAGAGGGCGGCGGCAAGGGGTTTCCAGCAGTCGACGGCGGTCGCTGCACCATATGCAACACAGAAGTCAGTTCGGAAACCGGACAAATTCAACTTTGAAGCCGCATTGGCAGGTTTTTACTTAAATTATGTGTATTTTTATATTCTAGCTGAATATTTAGTCATTAGACGTATAACAGACCTGAGAAATATAATATTAATATCATAAAATGTATGCAACTTATAATTCCATGTAAGGTACCGCTGATATTATTTTCAGGTTATCCATGTGTAAAGTGCAGATTAATTAGAAAAGTCACCCCTCTTCCTCCGCCGTCCCTTAAGAGTGCACACATTCGCCCGTCATTTGCATTGTTTCCACTCCAGATGTGCAGAGACGCACGGGGGGGGGGCGTTACAGCAAGTTAAGTTGTAAATTAAAATGTTACATCTCGGCCGCCTCTGGCTTAATTACCGCCCGCTTCAGGAGGACGCAGGACTCTTGATGGCCCCGCGAAGCCTTCACTTGCTTAGGGGTCCCCGATCTTTGACCGGAACCTGGGCTTGCAAGTTCAGATCCGGATGGGAAAATCTATTGTGCGTTATTAGATGCTTATTTTTTTTTTCAATCAGTTAGCATAACATGTTATTGATGACAGAATAGCCGTATAAAACGCGAAAAGCTGAGTGGAGGTTATATATGCGTGTGTGTGTGTGTGTG